>JAAXNX010002365.1:0-13715 GCA_036491905.1 Folsomia manolachei
TTCACGGCGGATAAAATGAGAAAAATTTGAATATTATCAAAATTCAGTCTTAATATTTATTAGGAAATGAATCTGTTAAAATGACAAGCGTATTAAAAAGACTGATCCTTGCAATCCAAAGTTAGCCTCAGGGTCACCTTGTTATCGTTTGTCGTGATAATGGATTGGGTTAGATTTAGGGGAATCATTTAGAAATGAGGGAAAGAGACAGAAGCCGGCTAGAAAGTCGGAGCATTTTCTATTCATTTTCATCCAAAATCATATCTAAAGCTTCAATTTCATATACTACATTTCCTTCATTTTTTGTAGTTTTAGCATGACACTTATCGACTTTAAATCCGCTTTCTCTCCCAATAAAGGATCTCAGCCTGATCCTAATAAACATGTATCTAGGTGTGCCAATGGGTAGTTCAAGAAAAACTGCATTAGTGGAGAACGGCTAGAAACATTATAGAAACATTTTATATGTAGCTTCACCATAACGGGTGAAGCTTTCACCCGTCTCCGGTCCCATATACAGCCCAACGTGTTTGGCTGGTTCTGGTTCTTTAAGCCTTGTCTAGATTCAATTCAGTGGTTCACTCATCCATCATCATCGGAGATGTAGGAATCCTGATTCCTTAGCTTTCTCCATGTTTCGGCATTTCCTTCACTCCACTTCCATCCTTGTTGGTGGGATGAACCTTTCTCTTCTACATTTTTCCACTTTTGCCACCCAAAAAACTTTCACTTTGCATACATTCCAATAGAATTGTTACTTTGTGGCACACTATCTCCTACGCCATTTGTCCACAATATTTGTGAGGATAAGAGAGGATAACTCTTAATTCAGAAGCTTAGTAGAGGGTTGAATCTTGACCGGAAGGGAGAAATGTTTAACAGATACTGTTCAACAATTAGTTCCCGACAGGCATCGCCATATCCAGGATCCATTATGGCAACCACACCCTCTCCCTCCACCCTCTCCACTAAAGGAACTTCGATCAAAATGGTAAAACCGATTCGAGGGAAAATGAGAAAGCGATGTCCAAAATCAAGGGCCAACGGGGCGGATGGAGAGTCGGATGGAGATTCTCATTCTCATCATTCGGAGAGTTCTGCAGATGATGAGAGTCATTCTAGTCTGGTCTCAGTCAGAGCTGGTTTGTCCAAATGTTGTGTCCAAGGAACGTTGGCGTCTAGACGGTGGCAAATGTGAGCATAAAAAAACATTTTTTGACGCTTAATGCGATAAGTAATTGTTAGCACCTTTTAAACGAGAAATTACTACAATATAGGTTCCAAATGATCGTTCTACCCTTCATCCCAATTACGGCATTGATTGTTCAAAATTCCACACAACTTTCGACAGTTGTAACGAGTTTGAGGGAGGCTGGAGAGACTCGAGCACAGGTGGGAGTCTTTATTTGCATTCAGATTTCTATGAGATCTCAGTTTCATGCTCGCAGGATATTGACTAGTTTCTAATCTCAACGTCTTAAACACCTGTCAACTTCATAAAACAAAACGGATTATGATGTCTGTATTTGATTTTCAACTCATTAAAATCAAAATTAGTTGAATTGCGAGGTTTTGAGAAAATGTAAAAAAACACAGCACAATAAAATCGTCTTCATAATAGGCATGAAAGAAGCAAATATTTTTTAACGCTGACATTCAAATATTGCATCTTTTGAAAACAACTTCCTTCAAAACAATACTTTTGGAATGTTGAGTTTTGCTGTCTTAATAATGCGTTTATTAAGGAATTAAAATCGCGAAGCTGAAACGAAGAGACAGTAGTTTATTGCTTTGATCACCCGGATATTCAAGATTTGAAAAGCTTCTTATGTTTCTCATTATGATGATGGAACACGTGTTTACGTCACGTTGTACAGAATAAGACAAAGTTTAAGCTACATATTACTTGATCCCTGAAATAATACGTGCTATTCTCAGGTTCTCATAAGTTTATATTTCCAGAAAAGTTTCATACACAATTGCACTGTCAGTACTAGCTCCAACGCTATGTTAACTAACTGAAATGTTTTTTGATGTTTTGTTTTTCTTTTTTCACATGGATGCAGATCGTGATGATCGCAGAGATCGGAAAACTTTTAGCAGAACTACAACAGGAACGGGCAGAGTTTGGATTTTGTCTTTTCACAAACTCGACCAGGTATGTAACGCGTTTAGTCGTATGTCTATTCTGTTCGCCTAATTATAGTATTTTAGAAATTTCGCGATAACAACAAGTGGAGTTACCTTTTTCATTATTCGCAGTATTTGCAAATAAGCGTGGGTTAGCATTCATTCCTGCTTGTCTAGTCCTTAAATACATCTAGTCAGACCTGGAAAAGGTCTGATTTGGCTTGTTTAGAATTTAATAGCATCATCATTAATTAAGTGAAGTGTGTACAGATGTTTTCTCGCATAATACATTTTCAAAGTATTTAGTTGGTAGAACTAGCCCAATCAGCCAAAGCTCATGAATGTGCCTACTCAAAAACTTTCTCTTGCACTTGTTGCGTGGCATGGCTTTAATTATTATTGTTGCATAAGGTTCCTTAGCTGAGGTTTCAGCTAAGGAACATTGATTCCTTTCAACTGCTGGAAAACTATTTCCCAATCCATTCATCGACAACAATTGGTTGCTCTTGCATGGCTTGGTTGTATTGTCCAGATTACCAGACATAATCATTAGACGCTTAGAACAAGTTATTAATAACTTGGACAAAGGAAAACTTAGTAAGCTCATATCAAGTGAAATATAACAAATGTTCTGCTGGTATATGGTAGAAGAGTCCTTGAAATTTTGGAATTACGACCGCGTAGCTTCCGATTACTAGTTTAATTCAGATGATCTTTTATAACACTATTAATTATTGAGCTTTTTTAAATATCTCGACTGTATGAGGATTCAAATGGTCTAATAGAGTTGAATAGCTATTGGAAAAGCTATTTCACGATGTTGTTATTTTTTGTGGTGAAAGTTATCCTTGTTCTTTGAACTGAGAAATATTTTCTTTATTAGTAAGTTTATCTCACATCAAAATAAGAAATATGTACGGAATCAAAATTTCGAAATTCAATTTGAAACTCATTTTAATATGAACATAGTTATTAGACAGACGGACCAAACATTCACACGATTTTTCATACAAAATATTAAGAATGCGGCAGTTCTTAGAAACATTTTACAACAGTTCAGTTCCCTCGTATTCACCAAGAATAAGATAATCCTTTCTTTATCGTACGGTAGTATCCTCGAAACGAGGTCTCATTTACGATTTGTAGTACAATCGAGTAATGCGGAAGTTTTAGCTCACTCTGTTTTGAATTTTCTTCAAAATTTCTTAGATATTTTCATACCAGCAAAGCACCAGATATTGTATCTACTATTAGAACCTTCAAGACTGGTGTGTTGAACCGTTCTATATTATAGGAAAAGCAACGAAAGATCCGTCCAACGAGTCCAGTATTCAAAACCTTAACCGAGCATTCCTGTGTGGACCCTTTCGTGATTACCATGTTTCATCTATGTCTAAAAAAAGAGATTTTCAAATTCCATTCAACTCCATTAAATATAATTTGGCCCTTACTTGAACCATCAGCCCTCCGAGCCACTAGATTAAAATTTTATGAACTAGAAAATTGATTGTACTATCAATAACTATGCTAATGTATTTGACATTTATGGCCGGAGTCAAGATATTCTTCTCCTAACGGAACATTGATTGTATTTGTATCTGTTACTTTTCTTGCTATGAGTTTATTGGAGGAAGAAATGGCATTCTGCACAAAATAAGTACTGACCACTGCTGTCTTCAACAATAATAAGGTTTAATGAGCGTGAAGTTTGTCCACTTTCTCCGTCTCATTTATTACTCTACCAAGACGAATACTTGGAATTTTCTGGAATTATTGTTGGTAATTGTTGTTATTGTCCAGTGGTATCCTGCCCTTCTTCCTTACCTTAGGAATTCTGTAGTTGTGCTATGTGTGTAAGTTGTCACAAATATTATAATAACGAAGGCTGTAGGGAAGTTCTGTCCTAAGAATTTCTCATTATTAACCATGTTCGGTGTCTTGTATCACTTACTATTTGTCCTATAGTTCAATACTACTCCACTCTGCTAACCTGCATTATAGTTCTAGCAGTGCCGCCCATGCTAGCAATTCTAAGCGAAGAGCTGTATCAAATTCATTTACTTCCTCGACGGAACTACCACCCATAGAATCTTCTTCTGTTTCATCAAATACTGGAGAATTAACATGGGTCACAAATGGTCGTGTTTCCACATGTAGGAGCAGTCTTTCTCCACGATTCAACAGAACTGACGAAGTGATTCGAAATCTTTCCGACTACGTTTCTACGTACGTACCATCCGTCATTTCGATCAGGTAAGGACATCTACACTAACAATCAAAATTGATTGTGACGGGTAAAGTTTCAATCGAACTGCATTGATTTTGGGCTATCGAATAGCAACACGAAAATAATTGGTATAAACCATCTTGCTTGTGGTTTTACTTCTAGAAAAAGTATGGGTGAAGTCCCATTACAACATAGATGTCCGGTGGTCTATCTGAAAGTCATTACAATAACTCGTGAACTACTTGACAGATCGGCTTAAAACTAGCACAGTTCATGTTAGGTTGACCACAGATCGAGTTAGATCGTGACGTCATATCGAAAAGGTCATATCGAGAAGCCGGTTTTTTTAGTAATTTTCAACTTCATTGTGAATAGTTTTGTTTCCGATTTTCAACTTTTACTGGGTTCAGGCATGTAGCACGCTTTAGAGTTCCCAAAATGCAATTTTTGAGCGTTTACATGGACTCGATATTGTCAAGCCCATAACACGACGTGTAACCGTCATACTGATTCTTGCCTTTGATTGCATTAATTGTGTTTGTGACTATTTTTCTGGTTATATTCGTGCTATTGATTGAAATTTGATATAAATGTAACTTGCTGTCTTCTTGTTTTTTTTGCTTTCTGCTGCTTCCTGTTTCGGGAAATGTCTTTCTTGATTTACTGCAACTCAACTCCAAAGTGCTAAAAGAGAGCGAGTGTTTCAACTTACGTAAGACAATAACGACTTCATTCTCATGTATTGTATTGAATTAGATTGATAAAGGTTGGAATTTGTGGTATTTTCCAAGAAGTGAAAGGTCCGGAAGCACGGATGACACGGCTTTGGATGAACTAATTTGGTACAACGTTGCAAATGACGCAATTCTGGATCTGCTAAATCAGAGAATCCGAAAAACCAAATCAACCGGCGTTTGGAAGTGAGTGTTCCCATTCCTGGACCATTAAATATTTGGATCGTTTATTATTTGGTTGCTTTTTAATTTGGCATATGCATCATTTTCGATGAAGCTATATACTATTCCCAGATATGGTTTCCAATAATTTGCAAAACCAAAGACTGGACAAATTATCTACTTTCGTTTCACATGTTGCTTATTCGCTTTCCATTCTAATTCGTAGTCCTCCGTAATAATATACCAATAGTAATACGACATAAATGATCAGTCATTACATAAACATGTGGATTTTGTTTGTTTTACAGGCCACTAATTGCATATATGAATATAATCCGCTCCATAGAGAATTATAGTATATCAATGGTCTACGGGTTATATTACTTTGGGAAGGGAAGCCTTTCCCAAAATTCCTACAACAAATACGTGCAGTTCGACTCCCTTGCCGGTGACTATTTAAATGCGACCAAGAGTTACTCCCCAGAAGGCGGAATCCGTATGGGTGGCAAAGTACACTGGAGACACTTGGAAATCCAAGGGATTTGATGCGTCTTTCCAAAGTTTAGACGAAAGGTTAATCACAGCTTGAATTTAAAAACATTTCCTTTTCCTGCATGACTTCTTGTATACGAAAGCCAATTATTCTCAAATATGCATAGAAGAAATTCCATATTAAGGAACTTGGCTTCGGAATCCGCAGCTAACGATTCTGCAGCGAAGATTTACTTCTTCAATATGACAGAATACATAACAGAACTGAGGAATTTTCAAACCCAGCTAAGAGTCCTTATGGAGTAAGTAAAGGATAACATTTGATACAAGAAACTCTTGCATTTAGGTACAAAAAAAGAAACGAAACCAATTTGAATCCTTGCTGTTTGATATTTGCAGAAGCCAGGTTTTGGAGGAAATTCGATCCGCGGTAAGACATTTGCACCATTATGTGGGTAAGGTTAACAATTGCGCAGAGGAAAAGGTCAATACTGATGCCAGTCGTTAAATGATACTTTTCTCAGTAAAAAATAATTTACCCCAGCATTTGTATGTTTCAACCTTAGTCCTCAAATAAACATCAATGAAGAAATACTTTTTCATAAGTTCATGAATGATTCCTAGAAGCTTCTCTTAAAAAAGTTGAGAAAAGTATAATACTATGTCTACTTTCTCCGAATTCCAGACAACGAAGCAAGCCGTTGCTGCAGTTTTGTTGGCGATTGTGCTTTCCATTTCTCCAGTTCTATTGTTGCTTTCTAGAAAAGTAACTGTCACAATTCAGGTTTGTTGTTACAGCTCTTTACCACGATGAGATGAGAGAAATTAATTAGAGTACTTTTTTATAATACAATGTCCAATTCTAACCTTGGTCTAGTCCTATTCCATGGAATTGTCAAGCAAGACGAGTGAACTTCGGAGACAAAGACGGAGATCGGACAAACGTAATTCTTTTTTACTCGCAACATAATTGACCAACTACAAACCATAACCACCCTATCCAATGTGTGTACATGCGTTTCAGTGCTTAAACAAATGTTACCGATGGAAGTTATCAAGCAACTTAAAAAGAATAGGCAGGTACCAGCAGAGAATTTCGAGGCAGTGACCATTTACTTTAGGTGAGTATTAATTAATTACTTGCTAAAACAATTTGTTAATAGCTATTAACTTATTTGTTTGTCTTGACCTTTTGTAGCGACATTGTAAGCTTTACAAAGTTGTCATCTTCATCTGTAAGTGTAACTCTAGATGGATTATTTTTAATAAAGTAATGTAGTATTATTGAAATCATGTCTGAAAGTTTTTAATTTCAGTCCCCGATGGAGGTAAAAAAAATCCAGCGGAAAATTCTTGAATTATAAATAACCTGATTAATTAAAGATTTTACTTTAATTTTTTTTAAGATTATCGTGATGCTAAACAGCCTTTACAAACTGTTTGATAGCAAGATTGAGCTGTATGATGTCTACAAGGTAATTACTTCCATATGAAACGTTTCTGTTGCAAATTACATAATCTATAATTTTTTTTATATTATTCAGGTCGAAACAATAGGTAAGCTCATTTGCATTAAACCTTATGAAATGTTTCTGTTACAAATATGCATAATGTAATATTATATTTATAGGGGATGCATACATGGTAAATGGACACCGGACCTTTATAAACTTTTTATGAAACGATTTTATTAAAAATATTCATTGTCTGCATTTTTAATAATGCGTTACTGTTTCGGGATATTAAAGATCCAAGATTTTTTCATTAAGTTTTACAGAAAGAACCGTTTCATTAATTTAATACAACACGCATCCATAACAAACAAGTATTTAATTACTTTTCGATGCCACTCGTGTGTAGGTCGTTTCTGGATTACCTCTAAGAAATGGGAATAGACATGCTGGGGAAATTTGTACAATGGTAATTTGAAAAACCCTTACCTAATAAATTGCCCATGACTGATTAAAATGTGTAATAAATACCAAACTAATTTCAGGCCCTTGACTTGATTGCCGGAGTAAAGCAGTTTCAAATTCCACACAGACCAGGTGTACCCTTACAAATTCGCGTTGGAATCAACAGTGGTATGAAGACTATCAGGGGTGGCTACATTACCAATTTGAAAGTACTAAGAAACTTTTAGTCATTTGCTTTTCCAGTCCACTTCAGCATTTTGTAATTTCAACGGATTCGATTGAATTGCGCAATTGTAAGGTATAAAACTTGCGTTGTATTAGTTTGCAGTTTAAACAACCAAGTAATTGTAGTTTGTAATGGAAAACAAATTTTAATATTTGATTTCCAAAGCACGTAATTTGGCCACCCAAAATGACTGCTTCTACTTAATTACGATATTATTGTAATTACTGATAGATTATGCATTGTAATATTTCAATTATGTTAGGAACATGTGTCGCTGGTGTGGTTGGGTAAGTTCGGCACAATTTATCAGCAGATTTTTAAATAATTCTTCTGACATTTTGAATTTTTGTATTTTGTATATGACAGAACTAAGATGCCGAGATATTGCTGTAAGCAAACTTTAAAATGCTCCGATGGTATTTTTTTTACTAAATATTATTTTTCGCTCAGTGTTTGGAGACTCAATTAACGTCGGTAAGCAATGTATGAAATAATACTTTTTTCTCCAATTACCACTGTTCTGTTTTTTATCAGCTTCTCGAATGGAGAGCCACGGGGATCCAATGAAAATTCATGTTACCGAAAGCACCAAATTAGTTTTAGACGAGCTCGGTGAATATATCTTGGAACCCAGAGGAAATTTAGATATCAAGGTACTTGCCATCTTTTGGACTGAATAAAAAACCATTAACCAATTACCAAATATCTAATGTAGGGCAAGGGAACAATGTGCACCTATTGGCTGGTTGATAAAGTCGGTGGACTACCAAAGAAAGAGGTGGAACTAAGTATTCCAGGTAACGTTTTTTACAACAATTATGACCCACCCACTGTACAATTCAGACAAACTAGTCGTTCAGAATAAGACAATCAGTCTGTGGGTGGGTTTTTGGGTCGATGAAGATTTTGCGAGAAAAGAAACATGATTGATAATTTTTGGGATGTTTTTTTTCTACATAGGATTTTTTAAACAAAGCAATGTCCCTGAATTTATTCATGACATTTTTGGCTCCGGGAGCGATGAGAGCGAGGAAGGATTGAAAATTCCACCCACTGGAAAAATTCCACCAGCACTGTCCCACTCACGGGCTCCCATTGGTTTGCGGAATATGCATTAAAATATGGAGCTATGTTTCCAGATCCATACATTTATTGACTGGTTATGCATACTTTTTTTCCGGATTCATAACTATGTATTCGTTATCGGGCAGCATTATGTCATAGAGTTCTGACCCAGTATTAGCTATAATAGGTTTGCATAAGTTGTAATAATTATACTTGTTGCATTTTTGCATAACACAATTTGCATCTATATGTCCATCATTAACTTGTGAGTAAATGTGCAGTCAATTATTGTTGTAGTTTTAAATCCATGCAGATATTTTATGTCATTACCCAACTTTATTCCGGCCACACTGAAAGACAAATAATGGCTTTGGTTGTCAATTTCATTCTTTCGTCAATAAAGCGTAATGTGATCCAAGAATTGATTCTTGTTCTTAGTTCATTATGTCCCAGAATTATATGTTCAGCTGTATGTGTGTCCTCTAAAAGTAGGAATAAAAAAGCACGAGGTCTTTCACGTTGGTTATTTTTACCTTTTTACATATCTCCTGCGTGCTTATAAATACACCACATATTACTAACATGAGTTAGTTTAAAATTATCCAACAAATGCATGAAAACCAATGTCAACTTCGACTAGTCATTTGACGTGCATATTATGAGAAGTCACTAATGTTTTAATGCAATATGGTTAATTTAAACCATTTCACAAACTATTTTACGCTGACAGATCCTATAAAAACTTTTGTTTGAAAAATGTAGGTCAACTATTTTAGTGTAGTTAACATTTTTATTGTTTTGTAATCGTGCCCAATCCTATATCACTGAATAAATCGGTACAATATTTATTTGGCGACTTCAAAACAGAATTGATATCATAAAACAAAATTTCACAGAAATCTAACGTTATGAGTTTGACATGGTTATTATTAACCGCAACGCTCCAGTGCTTGGCTGGAGTAATAGAAATTGCTCATTGTGAAACTAACTTACGGAGTGTAGCTGCTCCATCGGGAAGTAAGTATTTCTCGATGCTCCTTACGAAAACAATTCACAAACCATTGTTATACTATTCCGCACATTTCTAGATCTCAAATACATAAGATCTGAAGTGGATTCAGAAGTTCAGCAGCAAACCGCTCAAGATGCACTGGAACGGTTATTGGGACCAAGAAGCGTTGAAATTACACTAAAAGTGGATCCTTCCCTTACCACATCGGAATACATAGATGCATTTCTTGTACGTTTTTTTTTCAAAATGCATCAGGCCGACATAATGTCAATTATCCTTCCGATTTATAGAAATATTAGTCGTGTTACAGGTATCGTTTGATGCAGATGTCAGGATTAATAACCATCACCGGAACAACTGGTGTAGCGGCACTCTACGGCGTGAATGATTATCTGCAAAATGATTGTTCTGGCCTAATTGTTTGGGAAGGTTCTCAATTAAACTTGCCCAACTCTTTGCCACGAGTAACTTATGAAAAAACTATATTGGACAGGTAGCTAAACATTCAATATCTCGTTGATCAACAATTTCGGAGATTTGTTGGAGAACTGTTATTTTAAAATTTCAATTTCAATTTTGCAGGTTTCGTTACTACCAAAATGTATGCACGGATAGTTACTCTTTTGTGTGGTGGGATTGGAGTCGATGGGAGAAAGAAATTGACTGGATGGCCCTGCATCAAACGATACCTGTAACACGACTAATATTTCTATAAATCGGAAGGATAATTGACATTATGTCGGCCTGATGCATTTTGAAAAAAAAACGTACAAGAAATGCATCTATGTATTCCAATGTATGCACGGATAGTTACTCTTTTGTGTGGTGGGATTGGAGTCGATGGGAGAAAGAAATTGACTGGATGGCCCTGCATGGGATCAACATGCCGTTGGCGTTCACGGGTCAAGAAGAAATTTGGAGGAGAGTGTATCTCAAACTGGGCTTATCAGAGGAGGACGTGCTCGACTATATTACTGGGCCGGGCTTTCTTGCGTGGTAATTGCATACTGACTATAAATTTTAGATTGACCATCATAATTGTTTGAAGGTGGAGAATGGGAAACATTCAAAAATTTGGGGGACCAATCCCAACTCCTTTTTTACAACTGAAGTTGGAGTTACTCCATAAAATTCTGAGCCGTATGAGAAAGCTTGGTATGATTCCTGTACTGCCAGCGTTCGCAGGAAATGTGCCTGCCGGCATTGCCAAACTATTTCCGAACGTTACCTTAATTGAAAACCAGTCATGGAATCATTTTAATAAATCATACTCAACCTTCATGTTAGCACCGACGGATCCATTGTTTACAGAGATTGGAAAGTTGTTTTTAACAGAGGTCTGAAGGATTAAACGCCAGCATTTTTATTTAATTTTATACTGTTGATACCAAAAGAGGTACTACATTTTTTGTTTTATAGCTGACAGGGGAAGTTGGAACAAATCATATTTATAACTGTGATGGGTTCAATGAAAATGATCCAAGTGAAAATTCAACAGACTTTCTAAGGACATCAGCTCAAATGACATATGCTGCAATGAAATCTGGTGATTCGAAGGCCGTTTGGTAAGAAAATACCATGATTCATTCCGAACAATTGAATTTATGAAGATCTGACAGGATGATGCAATCCTGGGTATTTTACTCCAAATTTTGGAAAAGCAAACAAGTGGAAGCGTATCTGAGTGGAGTTGATCCCGTTAGTTTCTACATTTTGAAAAAAGTTATTGTCCCCTAATGACAAATGTTTTGCAGGGAAACGCGTTAATCCTAGATTTGGAAGCAGAGAGAAGACCTCTTTATAGCAAACTTAATAATTTTCATGGGCACTGCTTTATTTGGTGCATGCTGCAAAATTACGGTGGAACGATGAATTTGTATGGAGCTCTAAATTTAGTGAACAATGTATTTAGTTCATTTTTATTCAGCTTAATAATGTTAGTTATTAAGAGTGTGAATTTTAAAATTTAGGGAATACAAGCTGCCAGACGTGATGTTCCGTCGGATCAACTTGTAGGAATTGGCAGTTGCCCAGAAGGAATTAATCAGAATTCTGTCATGTTTGAATTTATTCACGGAGCCAGCTTGCATCTTGGTCAGGTCAACGTCACGGAATGGTAAGTTGCAATTATTTTGTTTTCTATGCATCAACCGCATCACGAAGGCACGCCTTTCAATAAATTTACAGGGCATACAAATATTCCAATTTAAGATATGGTGTCATCAGTGATCATTTACATGAAGCATGGTTGATACTCAGGGTACATAATGTTAGTTAATTTTGTATTAAAACAATATGCCAAAACATGTTTGTTATGATAGAATGGTCCTTACAACGCTCCAAAGGAGACTGACAACCACGGGTATTCCGTCGCCACAAAACGACCCTCGTTAACCATGAATGAAAAAGTTTGAAACTTATTTAGCACGCTCAAAAATTCAGTCTTTTAACTTCAATACACTTTTCTTTTCCAGTTTTGGTACAATCCCGAAGATATGCGGAAAGTTGTTGAACATTTCTTATTGGCAAAAAATACCTCAAACCATCTCAACACATCCGAGCTATTTAAACATGATTTAGTGGACTTTACAAGACAATTTTTGGTCTTGTTGGTATCCATGAATTATCGTGGACTGATCAACAGCTTCCAAAAACAAAAACAGGACAAATTTAAGTAACTGGTTAACTTTATTTAAATCCTGATGGTCAAACAATTATATAATTAGTTGCAAAAACTGTTCGACAGTCATCACGCCACGGCAATTTTAAAAATCTTTGACGATCTGGAAAAAATTCTTGCAACAAATGAACATTTTTTGCTGGGTCCCTGGGTGAAAGCATCTCAACTTTGGGGTGAAAGTGAGAAGGTGAGAGAACTGGCAATTGGGAGTTTGGTACAAAATTCTACGTTTAGAGGCCAGGACTTGGCCTTAATATATCCTCGTTTTCTACGAAAATTGTGCGTATTTGTAGGACAAACTTAATTTGAGGTACAACGCTCTCAACCAGATAACTCTGTGGGGAAGCTCCGGAGAAATTGCGGATTATGCTGCTAAACAGTGGTCAGGTAAAATTGATGACATGTCATGCAGCCATAAAAAAGTTGGCTCACACTCAAATTTGCGAAACATATTCACAGGCAGTATGGAGTTTTATTACAAGCCCCGGTGGCAAAGTTTTATCTTTGCTCTTAACACCTCCCTTCACACTGGGGAACCTTTTAATTCCAAGCGATTCAGGAAATTCGTTTTGAAAAATGTAGAAATTCCGTTCACATTTTCAAATCAAACGTTCCCTGCCACACCCACAGGTTGCATTGTCTGACATTCACAATTTCTATTACCAATAATTAATTGGGTTCTTTTTAAATTAATAAAATGTAATTTATTTTAGGGGATTCTGTATTTGAATCCGAAAGAATTTATAAATATTGGAACAAATCTTTTTCAAGATTGAGCTCAAGGATACGAAAACGCAAAATTAATGCAGTGACTACAAAATAGTCTGAATATTGAAAAATGGTTGCTTGCAATGCTAAAATAAGTAAGAATAAGGTAAACAAAATGCTACAAATTTAATTGTAAATATTTTACCACGGTCTCTTTTGATGAAACCTTGCGATTTCTAAATCCATAAAATTTATATGTGAATGTTCTCGCTTACCACGTTTATTCATAAAACCTCCAGTGCAGCATCATATAGCCCGAGCCAGAGTGTAAGTTGTTGTTGACGCGTTTAACAAAGTGTTCAA
>JAAXNX010002366.1:0-13709 GCA_036491905.1 Folsomia manolachei
TAAACTCTCAAAGGTTGGACATAAATAACAATATTTATTGAAGATTCTTTTTCCATTACATGCATGGTACGTATAAAAGATAAAATGCCAAATAGCGAGACATTTTTCGGATGTCCTGCAACCCTCGTTGCATCAAAATTTTGCATTAATACACAAATGCTTCCCTTGTTTTATTGCCTACTTTTTGGTGAAAACTATTTCTACGCAATGATGACAATTTGCGATTTTTCAACCTAGTTGGATGTAAAAAGTCTAACGCATTCATTACTTTCGTCAAAAATCTGTGACACACTTAATGCATTTTAATTATTTCAATTGATGAATGGACATCTTTTTAAACTGAAGGATGTTTTGTTTTACAGAATAATATAAGATGCGGAATA
Organism: Folsomia manolachei; assembly: GCA_036491905.1. NCBI lineage: Eukaryota > Metazoa > Arthropoda > Collembola > Entomobryomorpha > Isotomidae > Folsomia > Folsomia manolachei. Next base: position 384 of record JAAXNX010002366.1, read on the forward strand.
TACCCTGGATCCCTGAAGGGAATGACAGTTTCAATAGCTGGCTTCACTTCTGCATATTATTCAGGATACGACCCTTCTTGTGGTCTTATTCCTTTGGTTCAAAAGTTAATGCCAAGGTAAAATGATTTTTTTTTTTTTTTTTTTTTTTTTTTTTAATTATCCAAGGAGCATGCAAACCTTCTTATCGAATACTAGTTAGTGGCTCACCTTAATGAAATTAATAATTTTTTATAATTACAGTGGCGACCTAGGAAAATCGCTAAGTTGTGCAGTTGTGGGAGTGGGAATATGGGGAGGCACTGTATTCACAGTCAGGAGCTTGCTTAGGATGCTATTTAGTTATAAGGGTAGGTGTTTGTCTAAATATTGTCTCGAAAAACAAGAACAAACGCAAATGTCATGTTATCATTTTCAGGATGGATGTACGAAGAGCGAGGAAAAGGTCGTAGTGTGTCTATCGCCACAAAGTTGTGGTTGGCAGCTGTCAAAGTTCTATCAGGATACAACAGTCCGATGCTCTACAGTTTTCAAGGATCTTTGCCGTCCCTTCCTCTCCCAGCCCTGGAAGACACTATGACAAGAGTAAGGAAGGAATTATGCACTTGGCTGACATACTTTTTTTTGTGTCACCAATTTTAAAACATTTCTCCATTCTCTTACAGTATTTGAGATCTGTCCGACCTCTTCGAGACGACGCGGATTACGTCAGAATTGAGAAACTTGCAAAGGAATTCACCCAAGGAATTGGAAACAAGTTACAACGCTACCTAATCCTAAAGTCGTGGTGGGCCACAAACTACGTCAGCGATTGGTGGGAAGAGTACGTCTACCTTCGAGGAAGATCACCGATAATGGTCAACTCCAATTTTTATGGTCTAGACGCGATCCTTGTAAGTACGGTAATATCGATAAATAACTCTCATTTGGTGTGGACATGTGAAAAAATACGAAAAAATGGTCAACTCCAATTTTTATGGTCTAGACGCGATCCTTGTAAGTACGGTAATATCGATAAATAACTCTCATTTGGTGTGGACATGTGAAAAAAATACGAAAATAGAAGGCACGAATTGTTACAGAATTAGTTTTTAGTTGTATTCTGAGAAAAAGTATTAAAATGTCACACACATTAGATAAGAATCAAGAATTATCTCAGACGTTTTTTTGGATACATCTAGGTACATCCAACTAAAGTACAGGCCGCCAGAGCCGCCAATGTCACTCATGCAGCTCTTCTTTTCCGGCGAGCTATTGAAACGACAACAGTTAACACCCGTAAAAACAATTTATTAAGCTTACACAAATTTGACTACTCATTTGCCCTGCACTAGTATTTTAAGGTTGTTTTAATTATTTCAGATAATGGTTCAAGGCCTAGTTCCCCTCTGCTCATGGCAGTACGAGAGAGTCTTTAACACCACAAGAATCCCAGGGATGGGAACTGATCGTCTTCAACATTTAGATGACAGCACGTGGAATTGCAGTTTACCACAAGGGACGTTACTACAGTATGCCCGTTTACTACAAGAATCGACTCATGGAACCTGCCGAGCTTCAAGGTGGGACTCTCTCTAAATAACAAATTACATTGTAATACCTTAATACTATTGTCCACTTTATTCTAGTAATGTTTGAGCGGATTTTGGCGGATGCGTCCGTGCCTTCACCAGGAGAGGAGAAATTGGCTGCACTAACCGCCTGGGAACGTGTCCATTGGGCAAAGGCCAGACGTGAATTTTTCTCCAAGGGAGTTAACCGAGCCTCATTGGACTCTATTGAAAAAGCTGCTTATGTTCTCGTCCTAGATGATGAAGAGTATCATTTTGATCCTGTACGTTTCATTGTTTTTGTCTAAAACACTTTAATTAAGTATTAGTTTTCAATTGATTCTTTTAATCCTGCAGCAAGACTCGTCCAAACTAAATCATTTCGCTCAACGAATGTTGCATGGAAATGGCTACGACCGTTGGTTTGACAAATCATTTACGATTGTGATTGCAAAAAATGGCAGAGTAAGTTACACCAACTATATGCAAAGTATTTCTTCCGGTTTACTGGTTTTAACCACTTTGTAATTTTAGATGGGATTCAATGCAGAGCATTCATGGTAAGTTTTTTTGGGGGTGGATAGGAAATAAGTACAGATAGTAAAACTCGGTAAGAGAATTGGTTAAACCTTGACAATTACGTCTGAATTTGACGAGTTTGCTCAAATTATGGTAGGAAGTTAAATTTGTCACCATTGCCCAGATTCAATTCTTTTTACTCTAAATTAACATTTAATTTGAAACTGATGATTATACGTGGAAAGGTCGGACGCTGCAATTTTGGCCCACATGTGGGAATTCGTGTTGGCTGAAGATCTCGGGAAAGGGTAATTTGTTTCTAGATTGGCGAAACTTTTCTGCTCCCTCAGCCAGAGTAGATTTTTTCAGTTGACAACTTTCATTTTTAAGCTTCAATATTTTCTAGGTGGCAGTTTTTTTCATTCTGAAATTTTTGTATGCAACTTAATTTTCATTTCAAATGCACTGCCTGTATTTCCTAAATCCTTAATTTTAATTTGCAAATACAAAACTAAATCCACGGTGAAGGTGAATGGGTTGGTGATGGTAAAGTTAAAGCTAAATACACGACAAGAGAGTGACAATACAAAACGAAATTCAATGTTAATAAATGCATTTCCTCAGAATTTGGAAAAGAAAATATGAAATGCTAACTCCCAGGTGATGAGGTGAATTGATTCATGATTATTTCAAAGGTCGGACGCTCCTATTCTCGGTCATTTGTGGGAATATTGCTTAGGAGAAGAATTATTCACTCTTGGGTAAAATTTATAAATGACTAGTTACTCAATGACAAGCGTTTGATTGTAGTTGGATAATAATGTGCGTGGGGAATTGCTGACGTATGCATTTAACCAATACAATTCAGAGTGTTGTTTCTGACGGCTTTAAAAACCCTGACGGCCTAGAATTCAATTTCCTAACGAACCAATTTTAATCTCGCTTTGTTTGGATAAATTCTTGAATTTTTAAAGATTTTTGAGCTAACACCATTAATATAATTATTCGACCGTGTACTAATAATTATTACTTTTCATTCCTATTTTATTCTGTCTTTTCTTGTAGTTAGTTTTTAAATTTTCTTTACTAATCAACTACGTTTTTGTCACAGCACCATGAATTGCCAATGTTTTTGCTTTGCTTTGCTTTAAAAAAATAAAGCTGATAGCAAAATTGTAACACAATTTGGTACTGAATTTTACATCTTTTGTGCAACAATAGATACGACGCTCAAGGAAATACGAATGGATCTGTCGAAGTAGAACTACCTCAACCCATGAAATTGAAATGGGAAATCCCTTCAGAAGCCCTGGAGGCTATCGAGTACGCGTCCAATTGCGCACTTACCCTGCTTAACGACGTTGATCTGAAATTGGTCATGTTCAGTCATTATGGTAAAGGATTTATGAAAACTTGTCGCGTCAGTCCGGATGCCTTCATCCAAATGGCGTTGCAGCTCGCGTACTTCCGTGTAAGTATTCATTACATAAATAAATATAAATATGCAATGTATACAGTATGCAAATCTCAGACTTACATTATTCTTGTATGCAAAGGATGCCGGAAAATTTAACTTGACCTACGAAGCATCCATGACACGGTTGTTTAAGGAAGGACGAACTGAGTGAGTTTTTTTAAAAAAAAACTTTGATAATTACTAAAAACATTAAATGCTCCAATTCCCTCAGAACGGTACGACCTTGCACGGTTGAATCTTGCAATTGGGTTCGATCCATGGATGAAAAGGCAAAAACGGTAATGACGGCCTTACAACTAAGAAATGCACATAGTGTCGATTTTCTCAGGAATTCATTGAATTAATCTGGAATGGTAATATTTAAATGAATATATTTCCCTACAGAATGAAGAGAGGATTGCATTACTAAGATCTGCTTGTAGACGGCATCAATTGGGTTATCAAGATGCCATGGTTGGCAAAGGCATCGATCGTCACTTATTCTGTCTCTATGTTATCTCTAAGTACCTGGAAATTGATTCTCCATTTTTGAAGGTGAGTTGTGACTTGTATGCATAGATTTGCATTATGTACCTACACTTCATTTGGGTTAAATGTTAATATGCTGTATTTGAATAATTATCCAGGAAGTTTTAAGTGAGCCATGGAGGTAAGATAGTGAATTTATCAGTAAATTAATTCAAAACAGATAAACAAAAATTTTAATACTTATTTATGCAGACTTTCCACATCTCAAACTCCTCATGGACAAACGACTAAGTTGGATTTGGTCAAGCACCCCGACTGTATTTCTGCCGGTGGGGGTTTTGGACCCGTGGCAGATGATGGTTATGGTGTTTCATACATTATTGCTGGTGAAGATACGCTTTTCTTTCATATATCGTCAAAGAAGAGCTCACCGGATACTGTAAGTTCCATTCTATCTATTTTGTGTCATTCATAAAATACAATGATTGTGTTGTACCCATGAATGTATGACATCCTAAGATAACAAAACAACCCTTTGATAAAATATTTTCTTATCTTAAATTCCAGGATTCAGAGAGATTTGGCCAAAACATTGTAAAGGCAATGGATGATATCAGAATTATGTTTTCTAATATTGTCAAGAAAAATGGGACTTAGTTCGTAGTTAGTGATTATTTAAATAGTACATTTAGCTACTGTATCTTCTAATGATTAACCTGCACAGGAAACATTTTTAGATATAATTTATTCAATGTTGTAATCCCAGATTTTATTAAAGGGTGCATGCTAAATACAAAATAATTCATAAAACGTATTTTGTGTGATGTCGTAAAAACTGCATAATATCCAAGTTAAAAAATAAAATAAATAAATTCAAGTTTCGCCCATAATTTTTACTTGGCATAAAATTTTACATAAATGAACCAGCCTTAAGGTTCTCTCAATTTCTTTCTTTTATTGAATGGTAATAGCTTGTCAAATAAGTTGTGATTTACATGCATACCACAATTCATGCAAAATATCCCAATAACTTCCAACCAAGAGCATAATCACATTTTAAAATGCAGCTTATTAGTTTTACGCTTTTATGAAGTATTAAAATTCATCGTAAAAAAGGTTCCTTAAAGTTCCTCCACTAAAATAAAATGGTAACCAATCATTTTAGCACCTCTCTTCTATCCTTATGAATAGTGAAACAATGCAAAGCTATATAAATTCATTACTATTTATTCCCGTTTTAACGAGGACAACATTTTAAATATTTAGCAGGTTGACCTATATCCAATGCTGAATCAAATTTAACCGACTTTTCTCTACCGATTTCTGGCTGGTGCAGTTTTTTTTACACTCTTAGCATTTTAAGTTGCATGCATTCTGTTTTCATTCCTTGCGTTTCATTTTTTCTCCTTATTTTAGCTATGCAACCCAAGAAATGGGACGTTTTTATATCCAACTTTGTGACAACTTTGTATAGACAAGAGAAATTTAAAGGATTCCATAGTAAAGCCATGAGACTCATAGTTTTCATGGTGTATGGATCTAACTAAGTTTTCTACATCTGCCTCTTACTAACGTATTGCACAAGATTTGACGACCACACGGTAGCTTACAAAATCTTTGTTCACGAGAGTTCTTATTACATGGTTCACATCATGAATGTAACCAAAGGAAATATTATTGGTACTAGAATTGGTTTTGCATTGGTTTCGGTTTTAACAAGGTCGGTCGGCCACCATTCCTTGGATGCGTTAAAGAATGAACACAAACTGTTTGATACATAGTAAAATGAGCAGTCTAAAATTTGAGAAATACAAATACAACCATCCAACCGGCTTTGGAAAATATTGTGGATTGGATAATAAGCAAGTACATCCCTTCAAAAAATTGTGAGACTGCATGTTCCACTCTAGCATTCCAAGTTATGTCTCATTCAGGGTCTTAGAGACTTACGCACAAATGCATACGAACCTTCTGAATGACACCACATTTTCATGAAAGACAATAAAGTATTAAATCCACCTATAAAAGTTCAGGTCGTTTAAAAATTACATGCACTTAAAGTGCAGCACTTTAATTACTTGAATATACTCATTTCCTAAAAACCACATTTCCTACCATTCCGGCAACTCCACAATACTTTGGCGCAGACAGTATTCGGGCGTGTCCTACGAAATCTACCCCACTGCCAACAACCACACATGTATCTTAAGCATGTAAACGTTTTATGGTATACCATCGACAAAAAAGGGTTCCCCATCCAGCACGGTGCCCATGTACAGCAATATTGCAGCTCTCCCTGAGAGACGCTTCCCCTGACCACGTTACCACTGAATGAGTGCCATCCCCAGAATATTCCTCCTCTCGTGAACCTTTTGGTAAAAGAAAGTTTAGAAAAGGAATGATGGTTACCAAACCCACTGGTTAAACCCACTTGGTTTCGTTGAAGACATTATACCTTCCCCCTGCAGAGAGGAAAACCTTGGAGTTTTTGTGAGGATGGCCGATCCTCCTAAGTATGTTACACACTTATGTCCAAAAGATATAGCGACCCATGTAAAAAGGGAGAGCCTTATATATCCTTATATTCCTTACATCGTAACATTTATTAGTTTGGCAACTTGACGACTATGGCTACTGGCAGTGGTAGTTGGAAAAGTCAGAGTTGCGTTCATACTTCGTGAGCTACGTTATTTGTAAGCAGGGGGCTTTGGTAACTTCTAAACTACAATTGGTAATTCTAAAAAACTAAATAATAATTTCTAAAAATATTAAGTAAAAAAAAACACAAGCAACGGCGAGTCTGTCTCATCGAGTGAAATTATTTAATTTATATACTTTTAGCTATTAGGGAGTTCCGAATTAGGTCCACGGTCTAAAAACGACTTTACTTATGTTAACATAAGTAAACCAAAAAATAAAATCTAACAAATTCATAAAATATCCAAAGCATCTCTACTGGATTGTAACGAAACCAAACCATCTCAATCTCAGACTGAGATTCTCAGTGAGTGAGGTAGGACCTTAAAAATTGTTAAGTTAACAAAATTAGCTACCTAAACTCCTCCTCTGCTACAACATAGGTCGATAATACCATAATATAGCTTACGTGTGGTCACATAAGTAAAAAAAAAAGAAATTTCGAATCACAAACCACCTCCGTATTACTACTGGTTGGTGCCAAACCACCAGGAGCCGAAAGAAAGAAACACTATTTTTGGAAACTGTTACAGAATAAGTAAGTCACTACTACTTAAAAAAATCATAAAAGTTTTCAGGCAACGCTAATTAAGTTAAATAACTAACGTCGGCTCTATAAGACTCTTAATCCACTCTCCGTGAGGGGGGCTGGATTTAATTTAGAAATAATTTTTTTTAGTCCGATACAAAGTACTCAGAAAAAAGTTCAACATAAATACTTTTAGTATTTGTCAACTAAGCGTAATCTTAACATAATCGAAACCAACGGAAAGTGCTCCCTTACCCACAGGGATAAATAGACGTAATACGTACTAATTATAAATCAAGACAAAAACAAACCTTCATCCCAAAGAGAATCCGAATCAAGAGAAGAAGGAACTTGAGACTAGAATCACCACCGTTAAAAAGAAATACCGAAAAAAATCCAAATCACGGAGAGAGACGCCAAGACCCCCACCAACCACAATCCATTTCATTTTGAAAACAATTTCCATTTTTTCTGGGGACTACAGTCTAAGGCTGGCTAACATACCAAACATAAAAAAAACCTAAAGAAAAGGACTTTGTAAGTTATTATTTAAACTGAGAATCCAGTGTTAGTTAATTGTTATCCTATTTCATAAGTGAAACAAAGTATGCAAAAAGCAATTGTGATGTCCGAAATTCACCATTGACAAGTCGAGGCAGTACGTATAAATTAGTACAGAAATTATAAATCCAGCGATCTTTTTTTCCTTAGAGGAATATCATACCCACTATTTAATTACTTACATTTAGTACATCTCGACTCGAACTAATTGTTATAAGTTTGAAATTTTGTAACAGGAACACTAGGGAACTTTCGCAACTTACTGTGATATTTGTAAAAAGTCATAAGAACTCTGGAAACTCTTGCATTAAAACAAAACAAGTAATCTAAGCAACTTAAGATAATAACGAAAGCCGGCTAAAAAAACAAAGTGCATCCATTCATAGATAAGGAATCAAGTTACTCGGTACTTGAATCAAGTAACTTGACTAGAGTAAATTATTGTATTTAATTTTAAGGCATAAAATTATATGGAGGACTAAATGTAAAGGATACAAAATGACCCAGAGCAGGTGCTTATCTTAGGCCACCACAACCAACCCAAGAACTCTTTACCCTTATTTGCTACCTTCTTCTCTATTAGTTGTCCATTTTGGGTTAGAGAGACTAAACCAAGAAGTAGATTACTCTCTTCACTACTTCCAAAAAAAAGTAACCAAACCTTCACCAAAGTTAATAATCACCAACCTTCAACTTTACCCTTAATCAAACACCCCAACCTGCACCACACCACACCCTCCTGGAACCAAGCTTCCTCTGGAACCTCCTTCCGACTGAGCTCAACCTTATTTGACCTGGATTGATATTGAGAATTAGATTTAAATCACGACGCCAATTTAAACTAAGAAAATACCTCATTTCCTGCAAGAAAGTCTTTGGACATTAAATTTAGTAGGCTGCCCTTTGACTCGGAATTTGACCTTAACCTTCCTCCGCAAGAACAACGAACGACCTTATTGTCAAATCAAGAAATACAGAATCAGCTCCATATTATTACACGATATATGCAAGACAAGTTTAGAGCTAGTACAGTAGACGAAGTATTAAACGTCGAGGAAGGACATCCTTGCCGAGTGCAAGTAACTCGAAGAAATTTGCATTTACTAAGCGATAAAGAGTGGATGACAACCTAACTAAAAAAACTGATCAAGAAGGAACTGTGCCCAATTGCAATACATCATTTAATCAAGTCATAGAAAAAGTCTGCAATAATACACCCAACTTATCAAGAGATAGCAATGACAAGCTGGAATTTTGGAGGAAGTCGCACCAGCGGCGGTTTGGGGACGGACGCCTCGGGATTGCTTGACCTTAAAGCGCTCCTCAACCAAGTTACTGGTGGGACCCTGGGAAATTCTATGATGGGGCTGGGTACCGCTGTTGGCAGTGGGAATCGGTCGCTTGGATTTGGACTTGGCTCTACTGGGGTTACCCCCTCAAACAATATCGGCTCTAGAGGCACTACCGCCTATGGCAATCATGGTGGTAAGTTTACACAACTAATGTCTAGACAGGATGGCAGCTAATAAACTGGGAGGACTTTAATTTACTCTTATTTTATTTTAATAATTTCTCAGGTAATCCAGCAGGCGTGATTGGATCTATGAATCACTCCGGAATGAACTTGGACATGGGCTCAAATTCGGGTGGGGGTGGAGGTGGTGGATCATTTGACCCATTTTCTTCCATGTCTACGTTTGGATTTTTCAACCCAAAAGATCCTGGACAAGGGCAAGGACAAGGACAACAACAACAACAAAACAGCAACAATCATAACAATTATGGGAGTGGTGGAATGAACAAGAGCCCCACTTATCAGCAGCAACAACAACATCAAGGGGCTATTTCCCCAGTATTTGGAACATCTCAGTCACCCATCAACTTTTTTGGTGGGGGTGGTAATGGTGGAAATAACTCTTCCTCCCATAACAATTTCTCATCCAATTCATCCGACTCCAATAATTACGCCAGCACCAACAAGTTTCCCATCAGCACGTTTTCCATTGATGACACTATCCCGGTAAGAAAGAATTAGCATTTTTTTATTGTTATAAGAAATGGACATGACTTGTGCTGACTGTCTAGACAGTGGGCAAGTAGTGCCGAATTGTTCCTGTGAAATGTATCGTGGCAACCCGCATTAGTTTTGGCACATATACAAAAACATCTGATAGTTGCCTCGTCATTCTATTTTTTCTATTGTCTGGGTCAGTCCGGTTTTTCAGCTGCTGGCGATCGGGAGTTATTTGTAAAATTTAAAATTTTTAGGTCTTCTAATTTAAATTAGGGAGTAATGTTGATTACTAATAGTCGTTAAATTGTCTAGTCAGATTTGTAGTCTTTTCTTTCATTAAGTTAACAGTTTTAAGTTTATTGAGTTTGTTGTGGTTGTGTTTTTACTTTTTGAGGGTAAATTAGTTTTCGTACAAAATGTTGCAAAGGTCATTATTAAAACATATGGAAGGGCAGATAGACCTCCTGAAGGAGATAGTACTGAAAGAGGTACAGGGGCATCTTTGAATGGAACTTATTTTTTCTCTTTGTAACACTTCCGCTTTTTCCAGGGACGAGAGAACCGTCAAAGGGAAAGAGAGCAACAACAAATGAATTCCGGCTTTAGTGGATCTGACGATGTTTCTTCGAACAATAGCCATTTCAATATTTCTCATTTTGGATCCGGCTCATCAAACAATTATCGGGAACGGGATAATTTCGGGGGAAATAACAGCAGCAGCAACAACCAGCAATCTAATAATCGTACCAGTGATCACGGTGGGGATAGTGCATTCAACCAGGGTGTGCGAGAAACTGGGATTATTGAGAAGCTGTTGGTAAATAACAAATTATGATATGAAAATAAATTTTTGTGTAATAATTTAAAAATATGATGTACTATTTAGTTGAAATTTTTATTGATAATTTTGTCTTTTCTGTAGCATTCTTATGGATTCATCCAATGCTGTGAGCGACAGGCTCGACTCTTTTTCCATTTCAGCCAGTTTGACGGCACTATTGAACATCTTAAATTGGGAGATCCTGTGGAATTCGAAATGACTTATGATCGCAGGACTGGGAAACCCATTGCTAGCTCGGTCACTAAAATAGGACCTGAGGTGGTACGTTAGTTGTATTGGTGCCTGTGTTGGAAAATTTAAACTTGACACCCATAAATCTTTGGGCTGCTTGACTGGCATTACAGGTTCTCAGTGAGGAACGCGTAACTGGAACGGTAACAACGGAGTTGCATCATGAAAGCAATGGAGAACTTCAGGGACGAATTAGCTATGAAAATCGAGGGGAATGTTTCTTTCTTCCCTATATGCAAGAGGATATCGAGGGAAACGTCACCCTCTCAGTTGGAGATACTGTCAGCTTTCAAATTGCGACTAACCAACGAAGCGGAAATTTGACTGCAAGATACTGTCGACTTGAAAATCCAGCCCGACCCGTGAGGTATCGTGGAGTAATTGGCTCACTGAAGGATAACTTTGGATTTATTGAGAGGGCGGATGTCGCCAAAGAAATATTTTTCCAATTTTCTGAAACTCGAATTACGGACAGCATTACGATTGGAGATAATGTGGAATTTAACATCGTAACACGAAATGTATGGCTATCTTATTGTTCTGAGGTACATACAGACCTTATTAAATAACTTAGTTGGTGGTATATTTACAGGGAAAAGAGGTGGCCTGTGCCATAACCAAACTACCCTTTGGAGCCGTGACTTTTGAGGATATTGGATTGGATACCCTTAAGGGGCAGATTTTAAAACCACTTGATAAAAGCCAGTGCCCCAGCCCTGCACTTGGGCCTACTCCTCGATCCGAACAGGTAAGGTGTGGTCGAATTGTAAAACAGCAATCAGATATAAAAAAACACCGAAAATTTGGACAGGCGGAAGGTCGACTTCGTTATCGCGGTCCGGATCGTCAAGAATTGGAAGTGATTTATGGAACAAAAGACCAAAATGGGGCATTTACCATGCGACATGGTGACTGGGTTCAATTCCAACTTGCTATCGATCGTCGCAATAAACAACAAAGAGCCACGAATGTTATTTTGTTGGAAGAATCTTTTTCTGGTAAGTCCACTTTGTTTCTTATTCAGATTCCAATTTCACTGCTTTGTATCTATCATCCATTGCAAAATTTGCAATTGTAATTATGTATGGTTTTTTTAGTTTCTGGAGAACGCCGAGAAGAGGGTGTGATTTCTGGGCTAAAAGGAGATTGTGGATACATTACTTGTGCTGAACGAGACCAGAAAGTTTACTTCCGCTTTTCTGAATTGCTGGAATTCCGTCGTCAACCAAAAATTGCCGATGACGTTGAATTTACTATTGTTCAAGACTCTACGAGCCCAATGCGTCAAGCTGCAATAAGGATCAAACACCTAAAGCATGGTGCTGTCCAGTTCGAAGTTCCTATGAGTCAAGGACTCCATGGCGTCGTCACTAGAGAGCCGTCCACCCCATGGGTAAGTTTTAATTCGCTGTGTATTATTTTGTGCTCTCACAATTGATTATTTCATTAATTATTTTTGGTTTTGCAATTATACAGGTAAGCCAGGAAGCACTTGCTGGAATTTTGCCATCCCTCTCAAATCTCGGTCTTCCTGCCAATGTTACCGAACGGCTGATTCAAAGTCTTTCTAGTGCTGAGGTACTCGCCCAGCTAACTGGTAATACCGGCAATGATGCTCAAGGGGAGCCAGGAGTGATTCAATACACTGCAAACGTTTGTGTCAATGGAGGTTGGCCCCGACAGACAGATACCATACAATTCCATTGGAAAGACTGCAAACATCTTCGAAACATTCGGGTGGGAACAAAAGTTGTATTCGACATTCATCAAGTGCGAAGGAATAAGGAGCTTGTGGCAGCCAATATCAGAGCGGATATTTCTTGTCAAATGTCAGAAAGTCCTCCGGCTGTATCACAGCAGCAACAACAATTTCTACCCATTTCCTCTTGTCCTAGTGGGGGCGGAAGCGCCTTTGTTCCTGTTGGAGGACCTCCAATGAATGACTGTGATATTGGAACACTAATGAATCAACTTCTTGGCAACAGCAATAATAATTCGGCAGAACGCAACATTTCCCCTGTTGCAGATGCCATTATCATGGATAATCGTAATGAGGTCTTTGCCAGTAGGGCAGAAAAGGATTGCGTCTCGCTCTCAAACAGCCAGGAATACCTTATGAGATTCAACTCTAATTCTAATTCTCAAATTTTAAACAACTTTGGCGGAGAGGATTTGCCTGAGCATGCTAACTCCAACGGTCTTTATCGAGTATCTTCCTCAGATATTGAGGAGCTTGGACAAGGAGAGAGCTACATGACACGAAAGTCTAGCAGAAGCCCGTCTGACTCCTCGGATCAAGTGGTGATCAATGGAAGCTATGAAGGATACTCGACTGAGAGTAACTCTCCGCCAAAGTTGTTTAAAATTTGAGAATTAGAATTAGAGTTGAATCTCATAAGGTATTCCTGGCTGTTTGAGAGCGAGACGCAATCCTTTTCTGCC
>JAAXNX010002367.1:0-13708 GCA_036491905.1 Folsomia manolachei
AGATATGTTTCCAAACTAATGCTAATGATGTGGTTATATAAGACGGAGGAGTAAGGCCGGCCGAGTGGAACTCAGTTGAGATTTTAATAATCAGGAAGGACGGAAATGGGAAATGGTAATTTTATGTAATTTGGTTTTATATTCAATTTTCATTCGGTTGAGTTGTAACATTCTGCCAATCTAAGAACAAGAAATTATTGTTGAATTCAAATGTGGTAAAAAGGAACTTTGTTAATTTCTAAATTTTTATAAAATTACAGTCTCATTCCATGTTCATTTCCCAGTCAAATTCTCAGTTTCACAACAAAAGTTAATGGTGATTGGGGTTCTTTATGGTTTTTAATACATCCCGTTTCCACATTGAAATTGTTTTGAAGACAACGAAATTAGAATAATTTTCTGTAATTGATTAAATAATTATGAGAACTGGGATCGTGGATGTTTCCGTCTGGGTCTCAACTTGCCTCCGGTTCCTTAGCATACTCACCTGTGCCTCACCTGAACTCTGTCTGAGGGCAAGGTGCTTTAAAAAGTAGAAATAAGAAAATGCATTAGCAACTACCTATCAGAGAGCAAAGTTGTTGCGTAAATTAACAAAAAATGAATATTTCACGGCGTCACGAATCCACTAATTAACCTGAATAGTTGCCTTCCACCGTCAAATCAAACCACAAACGGCCCTCCTCTAACATTAGCACATCCATCACTGCTCTCGTTCACATCACTCACAGACAAAGTAATGGATGAGGAATGGTAAAACAGGAAAATTCAAATTTTGAACTCTTCACATTGCTACTGCGACTTCTAACTTTTTATTTTTTATTGATTTGCATGATTTATGGCATGAATAAAATAGGCAACAAAAAACGGGAGCTAATTATTGTTCTGTACTTAGTTCTGGGTTTAAAAGCATTCCAAGAATGATCCTGAGTTGAGTCTGGCAAGCATAACGACCCAATTTGTGATCCTTTTGTCTCACAACTCATAATAATAACTCTTAGTTTTGTACCTTGTCTCAATATTCTCATTAAAAGGGAAAGAAAAAACATCATTATAGCTTTGAGCTCAAAGATCCATGGTTGGGAGCAATACAGACCTTCTCTGTATACGCCTTTTGAGCTTTCTGCATGGCATAACATGTTTTCTTGCAAGTTATGTAGTTTCATCTAAAATATCCATACACAAATTATGGCCCTGAGAATGAGGGAAAAAGTTTGGGACAAAGTTTCCTTCCATCCGGCATAATAAATATTGTTATGTGCAAAAACTTTGTGGGGTAATAATTCCTGAAATGACACAAAGTGGTCAACTAAGCGTAATAAAATATGGTGATATTTGTTTTGTGGAATGTAGTCGATCCTCTGGCTATAGTCGACAGTGAGATAATTGCTTCTGTTTCAAGTTTCAGAAAAAGTTTAAAGGAGAAATATTTATTAGACTTCTTTCTACCTTTTCTTTCATGTCCTCATTACGCCAGTGTTACGTTAATTTATGGTATTCTAAAAAGGAGTGGGTATTTGGAGAGGGTGTGCTAGTCCAGGTGCACGGGAGTTTTTGGTATTTCTTTGTGTTATTTATGAAAGTTCAATAATTCTGCGTAAAAGTTGCATGATTGGATAAGAGAGATGACAAAATCTTGCGTAATCATTACAAACGAAACATATTCATTAACTCAACAATTGTCTCATGTTCATCTGTCAGCATTTTTTTGATATCCTTGACAGCTAGTCAGCAATAAGACTTTGAAGACGGGTTGAGTTGAGACTAAGGATGACATTACTTGTTAGGAAAGTAGAGACAGAGGCAGAATCCGGCTCAAATAATGAAGCTACTTGTATATGACACTGCCTTGAACATTTGAGAAAGGGTGACGTGCGATATTTTAGAAAACGGGATAAAAATTCTGCGTCATTCCAGAGAACCTGAGAAAGGATGCAATTTAACGTTTCGCAATATTCGGCGAAATTTCAGTGAGCTCGTGATTCACAGTAAAAACCAAGATTGCATTCATTGGACATGAATTATTGATTTTAAAAGTTTGCTTCATTTTACCCCAACTCATTTTCAATTGTTACTTTCCATGCCGAACTTTGTCGTCTTGTAGAAAGTTGTGGGGATAGATAAAGGGACGGGATTGTAGAATGGAAAGTGTTTACTCAAATCATGTCTTGTGTATCGGACTCCGTTCCCTTCTTGCGCTCTCTATTCTAGCATCTTGAAATCCAACTTCCGGTTATCTAATGAACTAATGGAATTAAGTTTCTCCCTTTCTTTATCCTCCTTTCTCTTTGGTCCTTCTTCTCGTTGTTTTGTTGGGAGTGAGAGCTTTTTCCTTTCCGTCCCTCATTGGACTCGATAAAACACTTCAAATCACAATGAGAATTCATCCGAGAATCCGTTCCTTGCCGTCCCTGCCTGGCTTTACAGCATCATCTCGATCATCCACTGGCAAATGAATGGTGGGGATATAGAAAACGGAATAAATGCACCAAATTTATTTGGTCTTGGTCCCCGAGATAATTTTCACACTTGGTGAGATTCTCTTTATACTCGATTGGAGTCTGATGCTCAATGCACACAAAGCCAAGACAAAGCTGGGAAAGAAATAAATTCCAAAGGGAGTCATCCTGCTTTGTTGCAAGGTAAATCAAAGAAGTGGAGAAATCTGGAAATCTAAACATCCGGAAGAAGACTTTGCTCAGTTTCTGACTTTTTTATCTATCCAACCGTCCGATAATCACAATCAGCCCATTCCACAGATTTCCCTGCTGAGGCGAACTTGGACTGAGGCATAGATGAGTTTAATGTATTAGAATTTTCTACCTAGGTACGACTAAGCTACAATGAGTCTCGCAAAAAAATGTTGTTGTTTTATGTGGAATTCAATTTAATGGAACTCGCCACACTTGCCGTAATCAACTAATCGGCTTTAATTAGTTCATGCAGTCACCGGTTAATAATTAATGGTACTGAGTCCCCATCCAACTCCTTGTATTT
Source organism: Folsomia manolachei (assembly GCA_036491905.1). Taxonomy (NCBI): domain Eukaryota; kingdom Metazoa; phylum Arthropoda; class Collembola; order Entomobryomorpha; family Isotomidae; genus Folsomia; species Folsomia manolachei. Next base: position 2,998 of record JAAXNX010002367.1, read on the forward strand.
CCATTGGTGGGTGGGTGGAAGTCATTACCATGAGAAGAGGTTACAAATAAGCATCGGGGTCAATACAATACAATAAACAATGATACAATTTCAAACCCAGACGTCTACCCTGCTGAGATTATGGGGATAATAATTGCAGGCAACGGAAGTAGTCAAGTGAATTTGTTTGTACTCTTGTTTCTACATCTTTAGGCTCATTATGCATGAAAGACTTCAATTAATTTTATTATTCAGGAGTTGAACGTTATCATTGCTCTCTCGGGCAGGGATTTATTAATTGAGAGATGATTTACTAGAAAAATGAACAAAACATGTTTAATTGTGTTTTTGATAGGAAGATGGATTTTTGTAGTACATAAAGCTGTTGTTTAATAATTACTCGTCTGGGGAAGAGGCAGACAAACATAGGCAAACTCGAGTTGCTTATGTACAAAAAATGGTTCTCCTGTTTCCTCTGAAAAAAGTTAAAGTCGGCTTAGAAAATGAAATGATAAAATAAAACAGAGTAAGTTGTTTAAGCCAGGATGAGATTCAGATTTTTGGATTGATTGTTATCTGATAAGCACAGGAAGTTGGGTTAGATCATGATATCAATTTTAGGGAAAGAAGTTTAATTTTATTGCGTTTTTGAGTGCTAGATCACGGACCTCAGACTTATTTCGGTATTCCGTGTATGGGTGACAAACACGATTTGATTTATCGCAGAATCACAGAAAACCACAGAATTTCCAATAATTGACAATTACCTAAGAAAAAGTTTGGTCTAAGAAGGGGTGCATGTCCCAAGAACCAGGTGAAAAGAGTTGCCGAGGATGGAATTTTACAAAAAATTAACTATTTTTTGGTAAATGATGTCAATGGCATTTATAATACTGAATAGAGGATTCATGTTGATAATGATTGTGAAATTGGAATAAAAATAAAACCACAATCCTTTCTTGAATCAAATGTGAAACGCACTTTTGAGTGAATTTTAATTTTTTCGGTATAAAATATATAAAAAAACGTTAATCGGATGTGGTTTTTGGCTGGATTTCTCTCATTGTAGCTCTACATCTGTCATTTGGTTGTCACAGGTGGGTTAACTCTGCTTCACATGAGCCCAACCATGTCACTATTCAGTCAATTATCAAGAAACTTTCACATATTTTGAGCATTATGTTTCTGATAAAATGTCTCATTTTCTTGTTCTTTTCTAGATCTTACAACAATGACAACGAGTGGTTTCTGCTGTGCCTGGAAGAACATCGGAGACGTCAAGAAGATGAAGGTCAGGAATTAAAATTTTACAAAGAAATTAAATTTCACCAGTTTGCTTATCCTTTTTGCTGTTCGCTGTCACCGTGCATTAATATTCATCAAAACATTAGCATCAGCATGATTTGCACCGGTCAAAAACTAAATTAAACGTCATCTTTACAAGAAGAATGAGTTGTTTGTCATTTGGTAGCGGCGTTTATTCTGTTATGTTCAGCTTGTTAAATGGAAAGTGATGACGGCTGGTAAGAGTGACAAAGAGAGAGATTTATTCAGATTAGGTTTGGTTGAGTTGAATGGATTTAAACAACAGACATTATTCCTGAGATAAGCTGAATAAATACAACTTGTCATGCATTTTATTACTTACCGTTTCTTGGTTGGTTAGATTTATCTGTTGGAAATGCTCACCAGTTTATAAACCACATTCATTTCATTTTTGTAAGATTGGATTCTTATTGAAATTGGATTTATGCTTAAGCCTGCATCACACTTTTATTTATGTCGGATTCAAATCTCATTGAAAGAAAAGAAATGGAAATTGAAAAACAGAATTTATTTAATTCAGTGAATGTATAAATAATGAGGAATAACAAAACATGTAAATGAATCCTTTACTCACGCTGAGAAACATAAATAAACAAAATATCAGGAGAAAAGATAGGGCACGCCGATGAGACACTTATTTTTTTTAATTTACATTTTTTCAAAAGGATCATTTTCCTACTTTTTCTGACCGCATTTAAACGAGCTGCATTTACATGACTCGGTAGGATGTAAAGCGCATTATTCAGGCAAATTACTTGATATAAAATCCAATTTCATCCACCACAAAGCGAGCTTCCTACAAACTTAATTTGAACTCGGAATAATGAGTTCTCTTCAGTTGAGTAATGACAAATTGTTTGAGATTATGAGAATAATTACAAGAAAACGAGAGATTATTTATGCGGAGGAAGACGCTTGCCCCCGACTTATCGTAACCACACTTATTTCACGCTTTAGGGAAATTCTGTGGTGGGTGAACCTGTTATTAGGGAAAAGTTCCATGGCCTGCACGAGCAACACATGTTTTGATATGGTGATGAGCAATTTGTGAGCTGAGAATGTGATAACTTGTGTGATGAGAGAAAATGATAATCACATCCACGTAGTAGGCAAATTATCAGGTGCACAATAATAAAAGAGCTTCATCCTGTTGGAAGTTGACACGGAGAGCATGATTTCTTTATGGTTCTCCTCTAACAAGCTGGAATGACTGTCTTTTTGTTATTCATAAGTGAGGGAGATGAGATGAAAATGGCCCCGTTAACGAGACACAACGGTGTTTATTTATTTTTGTAATGGTCACAATCACGCAGTAAAAAGACAGAGATTCGAAAATTACCTGGCTCAAGTTAGCTACTGCTTTACGAGGCGTGAAATTAGAATCTAGACCGAGACACGCATTTGCGTGATGACATGTTTGCTAATTAGTAGAAACTAAAAAAATTTTTGCAGTTACTTTACGCATTTAATAATGGAAAACAATGGTTTTGGGTTTGCATAGCAGAGCAGAAAATAATTGGATGAATTTCACGAGTATTATTGTTTTGTGACAATGAGCAAAAAATTAGCTTAAAGTTGATGAATTGCAGAATGGAACAACTCTTCTGAGGAATAGAGCACACCAGGAAATCTCCCTAATTAACTATTGTCTACGGCAGGGAGTGAGCGTCTCAAATTAGGATCTCTGCAATCAGTACCAAAGCCATTTGCTTTGTTTTATGGGCCACATAATGAATGACACAGATTACTAGGTGATGAGATGAAGTGTAAAAATGTGGCGTATCATACATAAATGTGTATCGTTCCAATAAAACTCACACTTGTCTGACAAGTCTACGTGACAGGCATGGCTTGCCTGAAGGAGTGTGCTTGGCTCATGGTGTTTTGTTTTCATGCCACACTAATTAAGAGTGAGTTATTACAATCTTCATCTTAAATTAGTGGTCCATCAACTTGGTGTGAATCGTGGTTTGTAAATGACTGTAGGATGTTGATCCACTCATTAGATCTCACACATTCAACTTCGTGTTTTTGGCTGAATGAAGGGTTTAATGAATGCAAATTATGACTGCAATATTTCCCTGTTTTAGTAGAATAAGATTTTATTTCTTTTAAAAACATTATTAAATGAGTTTAATTAATGTTATCGTATTTGGTTGGGATTGCAAATCGTGTTCTATTATAATTATCATGGATCTTCTAATGTTATTAATTAGTGCGTTACTATAAAGTTGAAAATAATTGTAGTGTAACATGATAATTTTTTTGGATATGTGATCATCTGAATGTTACATTTTGTTGACAATGGAATGAAACAATTTAAATTTTTAGTCAAGATACGAATTCTTGCATGCAGGTCGTTCACTTATTCTGGAATGGTGCTTAAATATTTGAGCTGGTTAATATCATCTCCTCTCCAAAACTATGTAGGCACGGTGGTCATATTTGCTTTAGTTAAAAAAAATACAGCAAGAAAAACAAGTCATTAGAATGAAAATGTTAAACAACCACCTCTGCATCGAAGCTGAACTTGATTATTTATTATGCGAAACGAAAATGAGTCTAGAAAATTGAGTCGTGCATGCGATTCATCGCTTACCAAAAATTATTTGAATTTTAACTCATTTGCCATTCCGTTTAACGACCGGCCATCCGCTAAATTATCCATTATTCGAGTCCGAGGTTAAGTTATGAAAAATGGGCAAAATGTTTTCGTGATTCTTGGCAAAATATGTGAAATGTTAATGTCCGCCGTAAAAACAAAAGTTATTAAGACCATTTCATTCTATGAAAATGAAGTTGTAGGCGTTCAGATTGAGTGAGTCGTAAAAGGAAATTATTATGCATGTATTTTAATTTTAGGTGGAATCCTTAAAATCTAGATTTACAGACAGATAACCAAGTTCAAAACGGTTCACTACACATCTGAACAACATTCTGTAGCACAAAAGCATTAATTATGGTTGAAGGTTTCTTATCGGGACTTGTACTGAAGTTGGCTCCAATATTTTACTGCATTTAGGTTGTTTATGCATAAAGGAAACTGGGTAATGTGTAATTAGTCACATTAGAAAGCACTTTAACTGACGAGAGTAAAGCTCAAAGTAAGTCCGACTACTTTTTATACCACCTTTGCCAAATCTGAGCTTGTTGAAATTCTAATTTTTTCCCCGAGGTTGCCAAACTCGTAAAGAATCACTAAAAATGAAGGAATTCGTTTCGGATCATCCCTTTACAAAAAAATATTCAAAAGTAAGGGGCCAACCACCGGCAAGGCAATCACATTCCTTAATTAATTACCAATTAATTGCATTACTTGCATTTCTAAGCAAAGTTATAATAAGCAGATGTCTACAAGACAGGATTATCTTGAGTCCTATCAATTCATACTTGCAAATTTTGAACCCGTTCCGCTTTGCTGCGGGATTACATAAACAAAAATATAGTTATCAATTTAGCAATCAAAGGCAAACTAATAAAATGAAATTGAAGAAGATATCTTCCCAAAAAAAAAAGATGAATGAAATGCATTCTGAGATGCACACGGCTACAAAAAGTGGGATGAATGTGTATGAATTTCTTTACAGCAAGTATTTTAATTCAGTATTTTATTACAATGTATAAAAGCAGGTAAAAAGTTGATTAATCCGTCCAAGAGTCGGACTGGGTGCAGCAGACCGAACCAAATCCGGATTTCACGGAAGACTCAAAAGGCTCAATAATTAAATACTCGTGCAAGAAAAGAAATAAATGTGTTGGTATTCATTAATTCATTGGATGAGAAGCGGGTAATTACTGGCAAAGCCGTATTTTATGGGAGATACGGATAGAAGAGGCACTGGCGCATATTTAAATTGTAATTGGGAAAACATGAGAAATGTTTCAAAAATTTATTTTCCACCTGCAAATAAAGGTTAATGCAATAATTATTAAAATTTAAGGTGTACGCTGCCATACATTGTTTTCTTCGTAAGTAAGCGCATTAGACTCTAAAAATTGCTACAAAATAATCTACATGAGCGCACAAACAATTTTACGAGTGCAAATTAGAGTAAAGTTAAGTGTGGCCAAATTGTTATTAATCTTGAAATCAGGCAGTTTCCTCAATTTAAGTGATGATCAATTCCAAACAAATAGGCAACATATTCATGCAGTTGTACTGTAATGGGGTTTAAATTACCTGCTCGGAGCATCATATATCAGTAATTCGCATAATTATGTGTATACAAAGTTAGTAACAAATGTGTATAAAAAAAATTCAACATTTTAGATTGACGTCAGCAAATTATTAAATCAAATCGTAATGGATTGTTTGAAATATTCTCGTTTTGTACCTTATAAATTATCAATTTGCATGTTTCTCAATCTTGATTTCATTTAATTCTATTTTATTTATGGCTGGCTAATTTTCTGTGGGCAAATCAATTAGGATTTGGATCCTAATTGAATTGGATGTGGTGGAGGGAGGAAGATCTAAGGCGGACGTGCGTGTTGTGTCGTGACAGTGAAAATAGATATGACTAAAAAACGGTGTGAAATATTGTCTTCATGCATCATCTTCATCTTTCTGTTGGCTTAAAATACGAATAATTCGATGTTTAATAATGTATTTGTTGTTTTCTTCTTTAAGGAAATGGATTAGAAATTGTGATGAGTTTTACATATTCAAAACTTAATTGTTTTATCCTTTTGTGAAGTTTGGGATGCATCAAATTCAGTTGTAATTAATGACTGTCTTTTTTCATTCCAAATAAGGTTTAGTGACAGAATCCACTCTGCATTAATGTTAAGGAGTGGCGAGGCAATTGAATGATTCAATTTGAATGGGACAAGTGTGAGCTTGATATCTTACTTTGGAAAAAGGGTTGAACTCGTGGATCACTCTTCATGCGTGGTTTTAGTTATTCAAATCTAGTCAAACTTAAAATTTACAACGAGGAAGGTTGGATCTGTAACGTATCCAACCACCCACCCCCGACTATAAAATGACGAGTCTGCCTCTGACAAAAGGAACGAGTTGAAGTTGGATTGGCACTGGTTGGTTGATAGGGTAAAAAACGCCTTGTTTGCATGCGCAATTTGCATACAAGACTATTGAGACTTGAGCATATTTCACCATATCACGGATGGATGGGCGGACTCACTGCATAGTAAGAGGGATTTAAGAGGCAGTGAATGTCTTTTCCTCAAAAATCTTGCGCCTTGAGTGGAGAATGGTAGTCATGCATGAAAATACTCAACAATAAATTGCACTCCGTCATAAAAAAGCCTTGACTTTATCGAGCCATGGGCGGGCGTAGGAAGGGGACGGGTTGGTTGTGTTGTGGAGGTATGCAAATCTGCGCCTGCTTTCCCCGACGGACTCTAAAATATTCAATATTCGTCTATAAAGGAGTTGGCAGCCAAACCAGCTTTTCTTTCTTGTCGTCAAGTCGTTGGCGAGATCTTCCCTCCGGAGCGTGCAGAAGTGGCACAACTTTCTCCGAACCCCGTGAATTTGGACGATATTTCATGTCATGATGTGTGCACAAGCCTTGCACCAAAGTTGAGTGAGTTATGTCTGCATAAAATCAATATGTTATGCATTCCTCCTAGTTCTGGCTCTTTTTCCTTTCACCAAATATTCCAAGCTTTCACCGCAAACATGCGGAAACTTTTCTGGCTTTTCCTCCTCCATCCAAAAGTTTAGTTGGGCCCTGTTATTTCTTTGCATGCATGAGATCCTGGTCTCGGAAGGAAGTTTGGTGGAGACAAGTTTAGTTTCCTCAGAGTTTGGGAGTTTTGTCGGAAAGCAATTTTTGTTGTGGGTCTGCTGTGGTGGCATATTTCTGACTTGGTTCTCTAGAATTGAAGCCATGGGTCGACTAAATATTCAATGCTGGTGCAGAATTAACATGATTTTTAGTTTTTGTTCATCCCAGTAATTGGTCACACTCAATTTCCACGTAGATGGCAAAAAGTGGGAGCCAGCAAGTTGACTATGATTTGCGTGATAATTGCAAATTACTCTGAACTCTGAATTGTAAAGAGGTGAGATGGACGGAGAGTCGGATAATGGGCCACTTCCTACTTCTTACTTACTCTACACACCAGCACCTAAGCTTATGGCTCAGTTAGGCAAAGAACAATCCGTGATTTGGAAACCCATTTGCGCTCACCCCAACAAAAAAGCAATTTAAATTGAATTGAATAAAAAATTACTTAATTTACTCTTTTCCTTTTACATAAGTGACCAAGTGTCAGGCTGGTCGAGAGTCGAGGGCAGGTTCACTCTTTTTTTTATGAAGGAGTGGAGCATGGAAAAAGAACGAATAAATCATTACTCTCTCACTTTTTAGGTGTAGTTGATTCAGCAGCTCAACTTGAATAAAACAACAAAAGTTTTGTGGCAAGAGTTAAAAGTCTGAGCAGAATGTGGCAGAATGAATGATACAAAGAAGACAAAAAAGAGTTGGACACTGCATTATTACCAAGATTTGCGTGTTTTGTTGGGATTTTCTTAAAATGCAAGAACCTCATTCGTCATTCTGCTCATTTTGACGTCTGCTTTTAATATTAAAATCTTGGCACATGGTAATGAGTCTCTGGTCTGGGTGTAATTAGGTTGGTCTTGTTCTCTCTCTTGTTTCTGGGGGCAAAGGGGAAGGCGGTGTGTTGGACCAAGGAGCAATTTGTTACTTTTCTCAACCTTTTTTGTTGGAGGATCGCATCAACATAAAATTTACTTAAGAAGACATTACAGACGGAGGTAGGGGAAATTATTTTCCCACAATCAAACAATCTTCACTTTGCGTGCTGACCTCAAGTGTCTTTCCTCCACTTGAGTCATTTGCATGGTTGCTTTGATGAATAATAATTAGTTTCAACGTTTTTACTTTAGTTTACAACTTTTTATGGTTCAATTTGTGCTTGGATGTGGAGTGAGGATTCTTCTTAGATCAGTATTCTNATAATAATTAGTTTCAACGTTTTTACTTTAGTTTACAACTTTTTATGGTTCAATTTGTGCTTGGATGTGGAGTGAGGATTCTTCTTAGATCAGTATTCTTGAGAGTGAGTGATGCTGTTCATATTTCTTAAATTATGTTAAATTTTGCAATGCCATACACCAGTTGGTTTGGTACGGAATAGCGGATGCTCGTTAGTTTAATAAATTTTGGTGACATCTTAATAAATGTTGAAAGGAATAGTTTGACGTGGCTTATTTAACCTGCCTCCTGTCAGCTACTGCCTAATTTGCATTCATCTCTCATCCAAATTGTGAAACGGCGTATCACCTGCTTGGCCTGGTGTCAATCTTTTGTTGTCTTATGCAGCTTTTTGAGCATCAAAATCAGGCATTTTATGAATTTAAGGATAATAAAAATGTCAAAAGTATGCCTGCAGCATTTCCTCGACTTTGTCGGCTAACTCGCAACGTCAACTTGAAAGAATTCATGTTTTTATTAGGATAAGTTGGACGATTACTTGGATTTGAATGGAAGTAACACAACACACCAAAAAAATGAAGAATAAATAAATAAATGGAGGAAACGAGAAATTCGTAATTACTCTAATTGTATCTCCATCTCAAGAGTCAAGTAACTTAACCGTTGTAACACTTGACATTAGCAGAAAATCCTTAATGTGCCAATTCCTCGATCCTATTCGTACTTTACCAGTGAAGCTAACTTTTTCTCATTTTACGATCGTCATTCCAAAGAGAACCCGTTAATTCCTAATTTTCATTCATCTCGCTCCAATTTGCCTTTATTCTTTTATTCACATGGTCCCATCTCGTCTGTAAAAGTTTAACACACTTGTCCCACACGGACTAGGAAGGAAGCCAGGCAGGGCCCAGAGTACTAAATTATAGAAAAGAGACAAAAGTGACAGAGTGTAAAATTTGGTAATTGGTGCCTTCACATTGTGTTCACCCCCTATTTATTCTGTTCCTCTATTTTATTTTTATTTTATTTAGAATATAAAATTATTTCAGACTACTTGAGCAAGGTAGCCAAGTAGTGACATCTAAATAACCCTTGTTTACGGTAGTGTCAGTTCAATTGGTGAATTGCATGCTTTTTGAGTTTAAACTAGGATAATTATTAGGTTGACAAAGGAGTATAATAAAATTCGAGGAATAAAATAACATAAAATGTACTCCATCCATTTGTACAAGTTCACGGCAGATAAACAAAAGTTAAGTAAAGTGCAAAGACCCAAGACAGATACTCATTTTAAGAGAATGGATCGTGGGCAGTTGCACTGTTTTTAAAAAAGTTCTGTTATTCCTATTACACTGACTCATTTGAGAGCATGAAAAACATGGAATGAACTGATGGACGAGTACAATACATACAAACTTATTACCAAATCTGCTCTTCTTTATCATGAACACCTCCTAAAAATGCCGCCACTGCCTGTTTGCTAGATGGATTTTTAAGGAACTGCACAAAAAGTAACAGTTGTGCACTGGCTGCAATGTTTTTCATGCGTCTCCGATATCTTTTTACTTTATTGGATGATGGCTTGGTTGGAGACTGAGTGCTGTTCTGGACAGGTCAAAAACGAACGTTAATGGTTTAAGGCAAAGATAATATTTAGAGTTGCCTCTGTTTTTTAGAATTTGACCAGCCCAAGCATGCAATCTCTTTGATCTTGGGTAAGATTTGGGAAAAGGTTTTGCTTTGACTGAGGGATAACCTGCTGGATAATATTTGGCCGACAGTGAGTAGACTTGCCTTCAATCTTATGGTTTCCAAATGGTTCATACATTTGGGTTTTTTGGTCTTTTTAACTCACAGTCAGATAATTCGTTTACCTTTCTGTATCATCATCTCGTACCTGTTGTGTTTTTTATGGATTATATGACCAGCTTGGGTTCATAATTATTTTCTAATTTAAGGTTGACTTTGACTTTACTTTCTGACCAACTTTAACCAATAGTTGAATCACTCATCTATTTTCATTCTCTGTATTACTTGTTTCTGCAGATTTGGTTAGAAATTGTAGCTCTTCACCTCGTCAGCTAAAATGGGAATGATTTCAGAGTTGAATAATCCTTTGATGATTTCGTTGGTGATGCATAATTTCAGAACCCTTCTTCCTTTTCCTTTGGGGAGCAAGGCAAGTTTCCCTAAAAACGCAAAATATTCTCATTCCCCTCTCCACCTTACTCAGTCCGTAATGCTAGCTTAGACTCCACATTTGCATGACTAATGTTCACCCACTTGTGTCTGGCCAACCAGAGTTGATTCATGTCCAATATTTGAAAACGATTGAGACCAAGGGGAGAACTTTTTGGGTGAAATCATCCAATTTTACTGAATAGGACGAGAATAGAGTTGCCAAGTCCAGTTGGGGCAGATGAGCATTATTCAGCTCTTGATAAGAAAAGGATGAACGTCACCCTCGCCTCGTGTCA
>JAAXNX010002368.1:0-13700 GCA_036491905.1 Folsomia manolachei
TAATAATTAGAGAGACTGCACAATCAATGGAAAGCAGCTGCTGTAGTTGCTTATGCTTGCGGCTGAAGTCAGTTTTAATTAGATGTAATTATGAACTGTCTCTCATTACTGAAATGTATACCAATATTAGCGCAACACTGGCGAAATGTAGCCTTTGATTTGATTCTTATCTATAATTTGCCATCTTCATTGTTGGGCTGTCACTACTTGTTTATGCTTCATCTTGATTGACGGATAAAATCAGTGGAGGCACAACTTGCCAAATATGCCGTCAGTAATTTGATACTTTACTAACAAATCCCAGACAGTCTGCCCGCTACCGAGAATTGTTTAGACTTCAATCAGTTTGTCTAAACAAAAAATATGAACTTAATAATTGTAAAGAAATGGCTAATTTTCCAATAATTCAATGAAATTTCATTGCTACACCATTGTCCGAGTTACTATTCATCTATCTATTGTGTTCAATGGTATCAAATTACATTTTTCCCCAATATTCACCTTTTTCTATTTTAGTTATCCGATAAAATCTTATTCACAGATCTTTTAGAATACAGAAAAAAGCGATTGGAAAGAAGCAGCTGCAGACGATTTGAGGAACTTCAAACTAAATTCTGTATTCATATAGATAACAAAAGGGAACAAGTTCGTAAATAGAGTAAAGAAATGTTGATCATTTCATGTTAGTGATCCATTGAATCTGAAATGGAAAGCGTGTGGAGATTCCTACTTTTCTAAGATACTGCATTTCACTCAGAAACACAATATTTTTATGAACTCACAACCACTCAATGATTACTTGAGTTTATTCGGGTGGAGATTTGAGATCAAGAGTACAATAAAGAGCTAACCAACTTATTGATAAGGTCGGATCAAGGTGAAGGGAGAGAATGCGAGACTACTTCACATGAATCTGTTGCCCGTTATATTACAGAAAGATCTGTATTACTAAAAAAATGTCTACGGCTTCCTTGGTAGTTTTGGTCTGGACAGGAGTGAATTAAGTAGCCTCAAGTAAATGTCTTTAATATCTTTACCCAAGGAAGAAGGGTCAATTTGGTCCAACTCATTTCTTCCCCTCCTCAATCTTTCCAGACGTAACGTAAACTTGTAACATGAACATGCTGGACATTGCAATGTAGATAGGAAAGAATTGATGATGTAGACAAGATTTCCATAGTCTATAATACAAACCAAATCAATGCGTAAACTTTGACCATTACACAGATTGTTGTATTCGGCGTTTTTTTTATAAAAATGCATTTTCTTTCTTTTTTCCTTCTCCTATAAGTAAAGGGCAATCGGATCAATAACTGCATCTTATTACACTTTTATTGTTTTTCGCTTGCGTTTCTGAATTGCTTCATGGATTCTGAACAAAATCAACGAGTACGGCTTGCAACACGTTTTGCCTACCATTTTATGTATGACTTCCAAATAATCCTGCATAATGTCAGCATTTTTCATATCTGGAAACTTGAGCAACCTGATCGAAAATTACAAAATAAAGAGGAATAAAAATTTAACGGTTTGAAGTCGCGAACCCGATTTGTTTACACGTTGAAGGAAATACAATCTGGCAAGTCGTAAATAAAATGATTACCATTGTCGTCTGAAATTATGTTAACAAAGCAGCCATTATTGTGACAATCACGCTCCCCGATTAGCTAAGAATTGAGAGGTGACACAATGCCAAAGGTTGGCAGGTCAATGTTCAAGTCACCATAACACTGCTCATTTATTTTACAGATATTCCTGTAATGCTGCATCGATAACATAAATTTTGTCCAATACAGGACTGCCTAAAAAGAGGAAATGTTTGGAAGTGAGAGCATGCACGAAGGAAGCCATTTGTTTCAAGTGTCACTTATTTCAAACCACAAGGCATTCTACACGCTCTGGAATTAAAAAAGTGTTCAGAATGAATGAATGAATGAATGAATTGTTTTAGTTTGGGATCGTGGGAAACAAAACTGTTTACTCTCTACGGTATTCAAAAATTACCGTTAAGTTCGTAATAAGCTCATGATTGATTGTTACGTTACACAGCTTCAAATTCATAACTAAGGCAGCTAGTCATGGAGAGTTCGATTCCATGCTAAAATGCGATGATAACACAATTCATTTTAAAAGATTTCCAACTAAAGAATATCATGCTGGACATTTACACTTATTCGATTGAGGTATGAATATGTTTCAGGACAAATATCCAACATACAATTTGTTATTCAAAAACAAATAAAAAACATCATTTGGATTGTCTCTCCAATTTAAATTTACCACAACCTTTTTCGTCGCTTAAAAATTTGTTGGAATCCAAATCATAAAAGTGTTATTTTTAGCAACAAAACAGTTACGTGATCATTTTTTGCAAGTCACATTTCGCCATGCGTTATCACAAGGCGCTGTTTCGACAGATTGTATCCGTCAGTAAACAATTTCCTCCTTTCTTCAAAAACAAACAAGATTTGCAACTTTGTAAATAATAACGACCCTAGCTTGCTGCACACTTTCTATCTGCGATGGGTTGTTTAATTACAATTTATTAATTATTCAAAACGACAAGTAAAAAGATGTGTTTTGCTAATCTTATCTTCAACGTTGACACAGTCTTGTTTCCTTAATTAAATGTGTATGCATTTACACACTCTCCAAATTTGCAAGCTAAATTAAGTGGAAGTCATACAAGTCGTATAACTAACCCATGACAAAGTGATTAGCACTTAATCAATTATCAAGCTACATAAGTTGACATACAATTGCAAACTAACTTTTGGCGAATTGTAGCCGTCTCATTGTTTTTCTTGCTGTCCTCTCTTAAAGCATGTTATGACACGGTAATATTTACCAGTCAATTATTATCAATTTCGTGTCTACCTCCCAGAGTTTGTCAGAGAATGTTTTATCACTAATTTGCACTCTGATTGGGAAGACGACACGTGTCCCATTACATCATTTAACGTTAGTAGACGAGTTGACAGGAAAGTACTCCCCGTGCCCTGTCAAGTATTCAATTACCCAAAATCCAGTAGAATTGTGAAACAATAAACAACCTCTTTTTAAATCATTTCATGTCCGGTATTATTCCGAGTGACTGTGATTGGGAGCAATTAATCCTTCCAAATTTTGGCAGTTTCCTGCACCGCCTTTCCCATACAATTTGACATTTGATGTACATTTCACCCTGTCCTGGATTTGGACTAGATCCAGGTTGGATCATCCAGCCTCCGAAGTTTTACTTGCCTTTTGTCCTGTTTCCGCTTTTCATGCCAGAAATTGAACGTGTTTCAGTTAACGTATGGATTTACACGGATATCAATATAAAAATCAAATAGTTTTCCAATCACGCTTTGGATTCAGCTTCTTGCACAATGGTCCCTGATAATCATGCATGGAAGCCTTGTGTCGATGGGCTCATTATCAAAGGCTATGCATTTGCCCATTTTTAGATTGTATTCCATTCTATTCTGTAAAATGAGGCACACTCCACACGCTTCATGTAGGACAAGGAATTTCCACTTCCGACCTTTTTCTCTGCATTGCTAATCAAGGGTCCTAGTGGGTGACTTGTAGTTACCATTTGACGGCTGGTTTACTGGAGTAGAATTGGATTCATTACAATTTATTGCTCAATGTCAATCAATAAATGGGAATAATCCAATCTATACATCTACCCAATGCATGCTGGAGATACTCTGGAACGAAATTCTGTAACAGGATTACAAGAATGGATTTATGAGGGTTAGTTAGGAATTGAATTGGTAATAAGCTGTGATTATAGTTCATCCTATAAATTAAGATAGTGCGTATTGCAGTTCTCTCTATAAATGCAGAGTGACACTTTAGCTGGTAATTTGAAGGGGATGAGATTAAATGGTTCATTCAATAAGTGTGCCGATATGAAAATATTTCTGACAGAATATTTGTGAAACTGCACATTTTTCTGTAGTTTGGTCAGCCTTACCGAAAATCCGACTCATGCAATTTTAATGAATCTAATATTTTCCTTGTCGTTAACAACATTTTGTGGATAATTTGTACTCAGCAAAAAATACGGATTCACGACCATTGACTTATTACTAAATTATCGCTCGGGATAGAAACTATTCAAAGCCGTGGAATTAGCAGGATCGACTCTAGTCGTGATACGCATCTCTTAGAAAAGCAAGTAAATATTCAAGTACTGCTCGCTTCATGCCATATTTTATAATTTGTTCCGCTGTTCCCTCAAATTTGTGGGGTGCCGCATAGGAATTGAAAAATGTCTTAATCCATCAATCCCTGTGAGTTATTGGTTCCGTGGTAAAGGACTCCGACCAAGGCGTACCATCCTGGGAACGAGGCAGAACATGCTAATTACTGGGATGAATCCATTAAATAATTTTCATTGTCTAGTTTTTCTCAAGAGTTTAATATCGAATTGAATTGATTGTGAAACATGGAATTATTTCTGCCAAAGATATAAATTTGAAAATTAAAAGTTTCCAATTAACTATAAATCATCAAAATATTTAACAATTTTGAGGTGGACTAATTTTTGCTATTTTTCATTGCAGGTAAGAACTCTTTGCAACCCTTGATTCATTCCGAAACCCGAAATACTGCTTGGTAACATTTAAAATCAGTTGTTTCGGCCTATTCAAAATCTAACAATGGTTTGTTAACATCGTAAGTGAAAAATGTTATTTTAGAATAAAACTTTTTTTTGTATGAAACCCATCCTTCAATCGAACAAGAACCAATTTTAGTGAACATGCATGAACAGCGATCATAATCGTACCTATTGGTTGTCAGTTTACATCAATGTAATATTCATTTAAAGAATTTTAAAGAATTAAAACGCAACCCGGCTGAACTCCGTGTTTTTTTTCGGGCTGAATAGTAATGATGCATGTCATTAATTCACCGGCTGACTGGCTTAAAATAGTAAAAATCCGGAATCAAGTCAAGATGCAACATTTCTTCTGTCAGTCATGTGCATCCTACAAATCTTGTACAACCAACCCAAGTTCATCCATTAGTTAAATTGATAGTTTAGTATTGTCGGCATCCTAAGGGAACATTCAATCCTTAGAAACTTACTTCACGTCAAACTTCTGCTGAGACGAGTTCAATTTTTAGAAAAATCTCAATTTCTCTTCATTTCCACTGCTTTATTACATGCATTCAAATCTAGATACCACCCGGTTTCTGCTTTTCCAGATAAATAATAACGATTCTACATTTATGTCTATTCTTAATTTTTATCTTACTAAACTGCTACATAGGATTTTCAAGGAATTGTCCAACACTATTTGACTAGTGATGAGCATATGCCAAGCTAGAGGCATCCATCTCATTCCCCACTTATGAAAACAAAACGCATAAAAACTGGAAGTACTTCTGAACTTGAGCAGCTTAAACGAATAAATTTTACGGGTTTTAATCGCTTTTCTGTCACTTTTAAATTGGATTTTATAAAGGCCGTCAGCTGGGGAAGGGAAACAAATTAAACATAATATCCCGTCTTAATTAAAGATTAATTAAAAGTGATAAAAGGGAGGAAAATTAATGGTGCCAAATACGACAGCAAGTTACTTGGTTTTCTTAATAGCATCAACAAGTTTTACAACAGATATCAAATGTGATTGAATTATTTTGTTGGACAATTCCGCCGAGTTAAGTGTATACTGAAAAGAAAGTTATTTTTATTTGTATTAATTTGGCAAATGCGCAATCTTAAACAAGCCTCATATCTGGACCCAATGTTACGAAAGTCTCAATATTTCCTTGGGTAGAATGAATATAAAGATATCTGTACCAAGATTGGAGTGAATGCACTCTGCTCTTATTTAGTGCACTAGACTTTTACATCTTACAGTTATCAGTCGCCAAAAGCATCCAAAAATTCCAAGATGCAGTGAAACTCTTGCATTATGTTATATTATGTTATGCTCTTATCGTCGGTATAAATAGCAAGAGTAGTGACTGCTGTGCAATGCTGTTATTGTAAATCCTTTGCTGTCTCCCCCTAAATCGATCTCTAGCTCCCTTCTATGCTTTTGTTAACCAAATGCCACACAAGTTTGAGAAAAGAAGATGCAGCAGAATGATGCATTCTCATGTAATGTGGTTTGTTTGTGCGATGTTCCGTTGCACAGAGTAGAATTATACGAGGGGAGTCGGCACAAATAAATGGAAACAAGTTGTCAGTCAAGAAAATATGGACAAAAGTAAAAGCTCTAGAAAATCACATCCAATGAAATGAAAATAAAATCAATTTTTGCGTCATGGTCATCCAAAAATTTGGACATTGCTCCCCAACTAATGTGTGGAGAGCGTGTGCAAAATTATAGGGTATATGCAACACATGCAATGTTTCTAGTTTATTTTGATTGTGCACGTAAATGTCAAGTTCATATTGGAGGCGTGGTTGTAGTAGGTAGGTTGGATTGCATGTTTTGAGGTTTATTGTGGGAGAAAGTGCAAATTGTAAATGGTTTGCTAGGTAAACTTTATTTGATGCCATTTTTCGCTGGTCCAGGGCAAATTTGGTCAGTTAAGTAAAGAAAGCTTTTATGCCAACATTTGCCTGCAAGTTAATTTTGACTCGTGCCTTTTAGGTGCGATGATTCACATTATTTTATGTAAATTAAACACTGTTCACTCCTGGATGACACATGTTCTTTGATTGTTTGGACATGAAGGCACTGCAATGAGTCACGAGCTGCGAGTTCAACAAACTTGGTAATGGATTGACAGTCTTTGCTTATCTCCTTAAGATAAACCCGGGTAGTGTATGAATCCCTAGTCTAGTTTATGGCGTAAATCTGGTTTTACCAAAGTTGAGGATGATAAGCTACCCGAAGTTAAATGGGTGATTAATTTTTCTGTCTTGGTTCAACACCACTGCACGATAATCATGTGGCAGCTTGTGTTATCCGTGATTGGACGTCTGCTGCTGCAGAACTACTTCCGGAATCAATTTAGATGTCGTCGAGCAGAACAGTTGTCCAAATATTTGCAGAGATTCCTCCATTTTCCAAGATTTCCACGCTTCTCAATTCCAGAACTGCCAATTCTGTCACATCCCCGTTATCTTGGCGTTCTGTCAGTCACGAGCTAAAATCCCGGAAGTTTGTTTTATGACGGGGTGCTACTCCAAGTAGTTTGTTTAGTTTGGCTACATTTGCATTAATAACAGAACCCAGTTGGAATCTGCACAATTAGCAGCATTGTTTTCTTGGAGTTGCTCCTCACAAAAAAGAACTGGGTTTCAGTGTTTTATGGTCCGAATTTGGGTCAAACTTATTTACTCTGGGGCCAGTTACTAGCCATAAACTAAAGGCCGAGCAGTTGGAGTCATTTGGCAAAGCTGTCATTTGGCTACTTGTAAATATTAATCTTAATATTTTATGAATTATTAGATGATCCATTTTTTTATGGCAAACAACGAATTATTCTTCCTGAGTGAAAAGTTTAATGGCACGAAAACTCCATGGCTTAGCAGCATCAAGGATAAAATAAATGTGATGTCAAATGGAGACAACTAGTGGTAATGATCTCATTAAAATAGTTGCCCTCCAATAAATGTAGTAGTATTCACTCTGAGAAGGAGGAAAGTAATAAATGCAGATATAATAAAAAATTGAACATATTAAATGTAACATGACATTCCTTACCAGTTTCCAATTCATTTGCTTTAGTTTAGGGTTATTGACCAGACATTCTTGAAACAATCGGGATTATTTTAATGACTTTATTTCGCTCACTGGTAAAATTCTGCCAGCTGCAACGGGTGCAAATATTTTACAACTTTTTTTGCCAGGCTTACTGAATTTTAATTCATTTCTTGGTTTGTCAATGAAGTCATCTTTGTATTGTGAGTCTCGATTTAACTATATTCGGCCATTAATAAAACACTGTCCGCTGAAAACATTAAGCATTAAGGATTGCGAATCCGTGCAAATTCCTCTTTTCAGTATGAAACCCGATGCGTGTATGTTGTCCATGATTGCATGTTGCAAGAAAGCAATAAATAATCTTAAAGCATAATTATTTTAGCGGAGCCCATTCTAGAAGCTGTTGACAACTTAATTAAACAAAACACGTAAAATCACAACATTTGGTTAATCCAAAGCTTTTAAGATTTGCAAAGACCTTTAACAAATGAATCATCAAATGACTACATTGATTTTCATGCAATAGAAACTCATAAATATGAATCCACATTGATTCTCTTACTGCACTGACAGCTCTTTAGTCTCTAAATATTTACACAAAGAAATCTCTACCAAAATCTATCCCTGACCTACCCCAGTGCATAATTCTATGAAAGGGTTTAAAGTAAATAAAAATGAAATCAAAATAAATCAACTCCAGTTCAGTGATTACATTATGTTGCACCAAATTTAACCACACCAACCGAACCACCCGTTCCCATAAAAAGCGGATTTATAAAACAGCCACATCAAGACTGATTCTGTGGGATGCAATGCATTTTCCAACCAACTTGTGCATATTCCAGTCTTCAAATTGAACAAAGAAAAACGTCATCAGGAAAATTTTTCATTCGTTCTTTGTCCTATCCGTGATTCCCATATTTGATAAGTGACCAACTGTGCCGTGACCTGGCTAAACTTATGCAAATGAGTTGATCCCAGGTGACGGGATGAGTTTTACTTTTACTTGAATGAATAAATACAAACAACACAATTATTCTGAAAGGATTCCGTTGTGGGAACGGTTAATTTTTTTGTTTTTTTAAAAATAATTAACTTCAGTTCCACTCTGGTCACAATTTCGCTTTTTAAATGACTGGGTCCAGTTTTTGAGTAAAAAAGAAATCCGGAATTTTGATTAACGGGTATTTACTCAAAGTCACTGTTACGTACTTCCTGTTGACAAATGTCACATTAGTAGGTCCAGGTTGGGTGTGGAAGTGATTTATTCATCATAAATCAGACTACAAACAAAGCCGCTTGACACATAAAATGGGGGCTGTTGACCTTTTTCCCGTGGTATGGGACCCATTAAATGGAGCGGAATGCTAAAGTAAATATTTGGGAAATGCATAAATAAATAAGATAAAAATGAATGTGCAATATTCAAATAATACAGAAGTAAATCCAACAACCAACATACGCATGAATTAGATCACTTTTACTGTCTTGTGGTCATGTTCTCCAGGAATATTTTGGTTTTCATTATGCAATGTTTTCCGCTTATCTTCTCGTCATCATCGTGCAACAAAATAAAATAGAGAGAAACAAGAACGCTTTTCCCAGATCCTAAGTCCTTCCGATTATTGAAACATATATCCTCCAATTTTTACCTTGAAACTGATGTCCTTATCTTACACATTTCCAGATAAGTTTATTTATTGGTTATTCCTTTCCGGTAGCAAAACTAAGCGCATTGGGCATGCATGTTGGAAAGCGGTTCCGGAAAATAGAATAAATCTTCGAATGCCATTCCCATTGCTTTATTATCGATCCCAAGCCACACTTTTGCCCCACTAATGTAAAGGAAGTAAAAAAAGTGACTCACTCCCGCACTACTCCAAAGAAACCATTTCAAGAGAATGTTTCCTCTGTCATAAAAAATCGGAGGGAGCCACCATTGTTTGATACGAAACACAAAGTAAGTCGATGTTATGTTACTTGTAGGCGCCCTGGTGTCAAAATTAATCCCAAATTTGCTCCGACATGATCCAGGATTTGAGTCAAAGTACATTATTGCACTCTTTCTAATCAAATTATGACGCAATTCCCTTCACGCGGCTTCCAACTCCATTAAGACTCTTTAGCATTGCGGAACTGCATTTACAGAGATATGCAATTTCCAACCAAACCCTGAAATTCGGAGCCTTTGCTCCTCAAACAGAATCAAATCTTCTCGGATTACTTTGAGACAAAATCATAAAAGAAAGACGAGGGAGACTGGCTTAATTGTGGCGTAATGGATTTATAACACCAACCCCGCACTACTAGGAATGTTGGGCATTGCATTGTCTGTTTGTTTTTGTGAGGGAATCTCCCTCACAAACTTTGTGCACTTCGTGGCTAGCTGTCATGAACTGGATTCAATTTGGATCCGTTTTTTTCAAGTCTGGCCCATAGTTTCGTGTTCCGAATGCATCACATCACATTGCACCCACTCTCCATTTGTTGAGTAGTTTTTCTTTTCTTTGAGTTTGTATGATGGATCGCTTAGTGGTGTGGTTTGTAAAAGTTTAGTTTGGAGTCTAATGCGAGGGAGAATTTTTACACCCCTCGCCGACCAAGTCTTGTAGTATATCATCCCCTTCTTATTTGCTTTCTTATATTTTGTTTGAAATACAGAGTAAATCCTGTTTCTAAAATAAATTTCGAAACAATTTTGAAATTAGTCATGACGACATAACTAAACTTCCAACATATTGCTACCTGCATTTTCAAACTAGTGACAAAAAACTATTTTCATTGTGAATTTGTTGGTTGTCTAATATTTTTCCGAGGGTTGGGGATGTGATAAGAGAATCTGCTCTCTCCTACAATTTTCTATGAAGTGTATGAGATCATACCCTCAACGTCAACAAGGGAGAAGAATGAATTGAATAAAAAGTCGTGAAGGATCCACTTTGCTCTGTTCAAGGGCTCTTATCACCTCCCGAATATCCAGCTAACACCAATCTAAACCACGTAATGATTCAGAATGAATCCTATTTTCGTCAGTAAAGTATTTGCAGGAGGATGAATTTATCCTCTCCAAACGAACTGGTCCCTCTTGAATATTTTTTCACCACGCCATAATGACACCAACTATATGACTAAATAAATGCAGCTACAATACAATTAATAATTTGTAATCGACGATCATCCGTTATGATGAAAGTTCATCAGTCACTTGCTACAAAAAACAAAACATTTTTAGACAAAAAATTGAAATCGTATTTCAACCAGTAGTTGACTGATTGCTGCAAAAATTAAATTCGGACAAACGCCGTATGGATCCTTGTCAAGAAATTGTATTAAACATATCATACACATGAAGATTAAACACATGTTGTTACTGTATTAATGACAAGCCATCTCTCTCAGTCTCTGTGCAAAACAAAATGTTGCAAAAAACTATGCAAACAGATAAATAACCGCAACTCACAATCTGACAAGTTTGCAGTTGGTCATTTTTCATGCCGTTGGAAAATGGCAGTGTTTTAATCTCTGTCTTCGTCTGAGCCTTGAGCTTAAAAAATTTACGCATGACATTTTTTCGGCTTAAATTGTAGAGTGAAGATTTTTTATGAAGCCATAAATAGAAAAGATACAAATACTCCAGCTTCCGGCGTGTAATGAGATTTCTTCTCCAGTTGTGAGTGGAGAGGAATTAATGGGTTGGCCCCGAACTTGATACATCGTCACAAACTTGAGATTTTTTTGGTAACTGCAATTTTTGGTATGTGACTCAACCACTCCTCCCAATGCCAGTTGGAGGCAAGGTGGAAAAATGCATAACTGGTAGATGCATTCACTGCCAAGGTGACACAAACAAATCTAAATTAAGCCAAATGAGCAAAAACTGAGGAATGAGAAAATACTTTGAGCTAAGAATAAAACAAAATATGTAACAAAATTTTATAATGCACTGAACTTATACGAAACAATCGACTATTTCTTCTCTCTCGCCAGCGTACAAAATCTGTTTAATTGACCTAATTCATTAACTGGAAAAGTTTAAATTTTGAAGCACAAATTTTCGAACAAGTTATGATTTGCTGTCCAGAAAATTGTCCGGGTTTATAATGAACCTTAATATTTTTTGGCAACCAAACAAATTTCGACAGACATTTCCTTCAGCTCAAGGAAGAGACAAATTATCACTAACTCAATCAAGAACCAGTTTCTACCGAATGAATTGTTCGGATTAAGAAAAGTTTGTTGTCAGATGACTCACAGATTTGATATCTTGCCCGTTATCACAATTTCTTTGCTCAGCCTGCATTAGTGGGTGCGGCTTCAACCACAACATCAAATTATTGCATGGTGCAAACCTCAAATTTAACGATTATTTGATTCTGCAAGCAAACGATTGTCGTTACGCATCCAACATATTTGAAGATGTCTTGCATTGATAAAACTCTTTTATCAACATTCATCCCTGGATTAGGTTGAAGCTCGTAGAATAAGACGACCTGAGCTAATCCAAAGGAATGCTCGTAAACTTTACGCAGCTGCAATCAAATGTCATGGCACTTTAATTGATGAAATCATCCACAAAAAATACAACTGACACATTGACATACGCAGAAAGGTGTGTCTGCGTCGAATTCCTTGAGTCATAAGCTATTAATTTAAATATTATTGGTTCTTGTCATGGTCATAGACTGCATTAAGAGCTTTGATTCTTATTTGTCAAGATGGTGATGTAAACATAAATCTACGCATTATGTCCAGGATGGATTATCATTCTCTTTCAAAAGTTCTTGTCTTGGAACCAATGAAAATGTTTTCTTAATGACTGAATCACAAAACATCTATTTTGTATGAATTAATATTTTTATCTTAAATTGGCGAGAGTTTGTCATTAGCCCTTGTTATAATTAATACCGTGTAAACTCGTCCCTAAGCAAATGAAACAAAGCCTTTGTCAGTTCAACATTGCCGTCTGTCAAATTTATATCTACATCGCAAAGAATATCGAACAAACGCCATTTTCATTATTTAAGGTCATTATATTAATGATCTAACTAACGACCATTATTTAACATCAAAAAGCGTAAAATGAACAAATTGGCCTAAAAAGTACTCGTTAATTACACATCAACAAATTTTAACCAGACTTTATTGCAGGTAAAACTCCCAGAAATTCAATATTTGCACAACGCTGCACCATTGTTTGAAATCCAATAAACCGCAGAGAATTGCCCTGAATCCATTTTCTAGAATGGGAAGGATTGATGCCTCTTGAGTGCCCAGTCTCGGATAAACTTTTCTTGTCATTTTATGGAGAAAGTTGGCATTATTTTTTGTGTTCATCCTTAGAACGAGAGCACTCTTCGTACTTTGCACAGGATTCAAAGAAGATCCAACTAGCTAAAACCAAACCCATGTTCACTTATTTTTGCAGCTTTACTCCTATTCCTAGCAAAAACAGTTGCTCCGGGAAATTGGCACTCCGCCAAAGCTTCATTCATGCCTTTGCACAAATGCAATCTTGTCGGCGGAAGACAAACCCGTCTAGACGCCAAGATTTGATTTATTCTGAATCCCAACTGCAGTCAACTTCCTCTGTTAAGGAAATTGTAACAAAATGTAGTCAACTTTGGCGCGCCCGTCTTTAAAATTCTGTTTATGCTTATCACTCCGCTTATCCTGCAGCCAGACACTGGTGCATTAACGCCCTCGATGGGAGATGTTCTGGTTTGTGGAGCAGTTTGTTGGAATTTGTTCTCTGTCCAAGTAAAATAATGAATTGCAGGAGTGGTGCATTCCAGAAAAGCTCTTCATCTTTATGACTTTCTTTTAAAGTGGAGGAATATTTAGGTTGAGTATTCAACCTTTGGGATGAGAGGAAGATTTTCATAATTGAAAAATTTAAGCTATAAACTCTGTATGCTTGTGAGAGCAACGAAGAAATTTTGAAGGATTTAATGGAACTTTTCTCTTTAGAATTGAGTGTCATCTCAGGCTCAATTTGTGCAGCACAAGTTCATGCTCGGTGTTAAAATATGTTAATGAAAA
>JAAXNX010002369.1:0-13697 GCA_036491905.1 Folsomia manolachei
TTTGAACCACTTACTCTTATGTAGTCTAAAAGAGATGATTGAAATTTGCAAGTTTCTCGTCCGCAAATAACACAAACCCTAGAAATAATAAATTTCGCCAACTAAAAGCACAGGAAAAATTGGTTGAGTTTTTCGGTCACGGGCAAAAAATAAGGAAAAGAATTTCGCAAAAGTATATAAAGCTTTCGCACATAATTTTGCCATATAGTACTAAAAATTGTTGTGCCCTTCAAGATCCGTCTGCTGAAGGGTGAATTATCGAATTTAAATGTTAAACCATCATTTGTTTTAAACTAAAAATCGGGAGTTCCGACAAAATGTACGCCATTAAACTGGTCGTTGTTCATGGTAGACGGGCCGGAACACATTAAATTTTTATTTCAAAGTCAACAGGATCTCGGCAACCATTAGGAAAGTATACATTTACTACTTTCACTCATCCTAGTAAATAATGGGAACCCATTTTAAAGCCAAGTTTATAGAGCAGAACAAAGCCTTTTTTTAACTCGACACGAAAACATTTTTGGGAATAAATTACAGATAAGTATATACAAAAGTTGTGTACTTAATTGCATCCTCGTTGTTGGTGAAATATTTTGTAAAATCTGAAGATTCAGATAAAGCAATTCAAAGATCAAATTGGTTAAGGAATCTAGTTTTAGTCAATTCAGTTCTACCGGCCGGTCGGCTGCTCAGTTAAATATGAATGAAACTAATATTATGCAGTATATAAAGTGCAAATTCAGTATATTACTACAATGCAATTTATTCCTATAGATAACGAGTATTGCGTGTAGAATACTTAAAATGGCAATTCCGTTTTATATAAAAAATTGCTTTTCCAGCAGTGTACTCGAAGTTTCAAGAGTCTCTTGAAATTTAAAACACTGCCTCATTGACTTGCTAAAACAACTATTGATTGCTATAAGGTGTCCAGATGCATTACCTACATATTAAATTTAAGTTAAAGATTATAACGAAATGGCCGTACTCGACGCAAGACAAGCTCTTGATGTAACTTTATCCTCTTGAAAACTTGAAAAATGTGAGAATATATCTCTTATGCAAATTATAAGACAACTCTTGTAAGACTGTAACTAGAGATGAGAATTTCGCTCCTGACTGCGTTGACAGTATTTTGACATTACTTTATTTGATTCATTCACGAAGGTCATGAT
Organism: Folsomia manolachei; assembly: GCA_036491905.1. NCBI lineage: Eukaryota > Metazoa > Arthropoda > Collembola > Entomobryomorpha > Isotomidae > Folsomia > Folsomia manolachei. The sequence goes on from JAAXNX010002369.1 coordinate 1,179, forward strand.
TTTATTGTTCAATTGAATGATAACCCAAAATAAGGCAAATGAAATTGTGGATCCGTTAGCTTGGTCGGCGAACTCAATCTCGGATTGGTTTATACTGAGTCAGTTTAAACAAATACCAGTCCGCATGATCGTACTTCACTCCCACGACCCAGTTCTGGTTGCCACATATTTACAATGACTGATCGACAACTGCCGACAGTGCGATTGTCCATTCTTCAGAAAGTTGGACGGAAGTGAAAGTGCAAAAATAAAAATATCAATTCTCCCCATACGCTGTTGGCATTGTAAGTTGATGTAATATTGGTAAGAACAAAATCGGAAGTGAACACAGCTCAGCTTGCTTTTCTTCTTTGTAAATTTTGGCTTAAAGAAAGTTCATATTTGAAAAATCAATCCCGAGGGACATAGACGAATTGAATTAGATGACCCCAAAATAAGATTGGTGGAGAAGACAAGGTCTGGTGGCAGTTTGGCCAGGAAGAAAATGTCAGAGAATTTCGACAAAAAAGTCTGCAATTTAATTTCAACCCCTCTTTTCCTTCATTTTCAGCAGACTTAAACTTCACAGTCTAACAAATACAGGGATGAAGACAAGTAGCCTAAAGAAAGAAATGTCTTGGCCAACCCCGGATTGGCCTTAAACTTGAATTCATTCCCAAGGGACTCTGAAGTTACTACTTAGTGCCAATAAGGTTATCAGCACCGACCGCAAATCACCAATATGTTTCTTAACTCTTGTGTCTGAAAACTAATGATCATATATTGACTGCACTATTGCTTTCAGCTGCTTCATTCATCGTTAAAATAAAAAAGATGCAGCTAAATTGTTTCCCTGTGTTGTACTGTCATGTTGTAGAGTTTCTCTAGTTTAATTGATGATTTAAGGCCGAAGAAAACTAAGTTACTTAAACATAGATACATAGATCTAGCTTTTTTCTTTATGCAACCGCATTGTTACCAAAAGTAAACTATATGTAACAATATTATTTCTTACTACTCCCAACAAGAAACAACCCCTGGTTGTATATCTCTGAAGAAAACACGATTCTCATTTTACGAGTATTCCATTCATGCATGGGAAGGAAATGAAGTGGAATCTGAAATAGGGAAAGAAAAGTGGAAATAAAGTCGAGTCCAATGTCCAAGAATCCAGATTTGGATCTTTTAAATCCAATCCATTTATTCTCGACTTTCCCTCCCTTGCATCCACCCTCTGCAAGGCTTTCTTCCTTTTAGGTGAAGCCACTGTGTCTTTTATTTATATATCATTCAGGCGGCTTGAATCAGACCAATAAATGGCCAATGACAGGCAAGATCGAGTAGAGTGGACAAACATGACATCACAAGTTGTAAACCAATTTGCTTGTAGAAAATATATTTATAAGCACCCAAATAAATGAGCTGCTTATCTCCCCTGCGCTAGGGTCCGTCTCCACATAAAACACATTTACAACCACTTACGTGCAAGGAGAGCATTACAAGTGGTCAGTAATGATAGCTCAGTACTTATGTTATGTCTGCATACGATTAAGGTGAAATTGCTTGCATCCAATTACATCATAGTTTCCCCTCTATTTATTCCAACCCGTGCATAGGCATCGTGTAAATAATGTTTATGTCAGTTTTCCAGTTTCAGTTGCACAACCCGTCAAGTTACTGACCAGAAGCAGACCACATACTGGCGTACTTAATAGAATCAAATTGCATCAGACCACCATAACTTCACCGCGTGAATTGCACCCTGCAGTCTTGTTTGAGTCTGGACATTGTCAGGAATGGTTTTGCTCAGTCAAAGTCAATGACAAAGAAAGCAATAGAAGCTCTAACAAGCCTTGTAATGCAATGCAGCGTGAGTAACAAAAATAGCGGAATCCAGTGAAGTAACACATCTCCAACATAACATCAAGCCGCCTGGTCTGACTTTTTCAAGTTTGACACTTTTCTCAAACAAGAAACGTCGCAGGTTGGTTAGGTTAGTTTGATTGGATCATAGCCAGAGAGGAAGAATTGCTCAACTTGTTGGGCGTGGGTGGGTGGATTGGATGAATTGGACCTTTGTGCAATGGAAGGAAAAAAGAAGAAGTTTGTTTTAAAAGGCAAACTTTCTTTGAGAATTGCACGCACACAGACTGGCGCCTCTGTTGGATTATTGCCTCCCATTTATTTGGTTTTCTTTGCCTTGTGTGGGAAGATAATTTGCTCTGGACTAACTGACAGCTAGTGGAAAAAAACTTGAAATCCGGTGAAATCCGGGGAAAGCCAATATTTATATTTTTGATTAAGAAGTTTTTGGTAGCGGTAGCATGCACGTCAATTACTTCCGTTCAATGATCGCTTTAACATCGACACCTCCAAAGCATTTTATACATTATCGATCTATTAGTTTTGCCATTGTTGAAAGTTGAAGCGCATTTGTTTTACTTTAAATTCAGAGCTTTTTAGTAAGCCAAATAAAAACATTTATAAACATTTATTTCATTCATTTAAAACATTTATCTGTGATTTTACTACTACACAAATAATTCGTATTTTATAAGACAGATACATGAGTGGTAAGTAAGCACCATAGTATTGAATTTTAGTATTCAACGTAAGCGATAAATAAAGTCTAATCCCTTGACACAATGATAGATTTTAATTACTAACACAAAAATACATATGAAGTATTAGTTGCTTAATTATCTTGATCGGAATATTCATCAAAGTAGGATATACCTAAAACATATACCCTTAGGATTTAATACATTTGCAACCCTATATTTCGCCACGAGATGTGATTACGGCCGAGTTTGGTGACCTACACTTAATGAGAGCATTGAAGCTTGCCAACAGAAATTACAAACATGTCTCTTTTTTTGTACTCACTCACAATCAGTTAAATGAGAGACGAAGGAGAAAGTGAAGAAATTAAAAAGAGTTTCTTCTCGCTTCACTGAGCAACGTTCAGCAGGTGAGTAGGTAAATTGATAACTACTGGCAGAGTCAAACACTTTCTAATTGTAGCCTGCGATAGTAAAGGCAGTGCCTCTGGAATTCTCAAGGGAAGCAAGTAAGACAAAATAGCAGAATACAGAGGCACAAGTGGAGGAAATCGTCCGTCTGATCACTTTCAGCCCTTGCCCTTATAATACAAAGTCTCCTCTGACTGTCTCCCAACCAAGTGGAATCTAACAAACCAACTGCAAGAGAATGAATGAGTGAATGAAAGTTGACTGTACGAATAGAATAGAAAAGTAGAATCTTACTTCATTGAACGAGCAATAAAATTTTTAATGGATGGGTGCAAACTTTTTTAACAGCTTAAGTTTCCCAGTCTAGGCTAACGATCCAAAATGTCATCATCGAACCAAGTCGGAATATTCTCTAGGAAAGAAAGTTATAATACTTTTGCACATTTCACCCACTACCAGTGGCAATGCCAATGTAGCACTGATAGCCCCACACCACACTCTTCACTCACAATTTCTTATCTATGCCATTGCAACACCTGAAAATATTTTCATTTGTCACCAGTCCTTCCTTTGGTTCAACTCAATTCAGAATGGAATAGAAAGAAATGGGTTGAGATGGGACATTATTTTTATTGCCTCAGTTAGTCAGAGTAGAAATTCGTGCCATGTCTAATCAAAGGGAAACGATTTTCGATTTTATATAATTTTATTGAACTTTTTCAGGATGTTTACCGAACTGATTTGTACTAGTTTGTATAGTATCCTCCGTCTCCTTTCTTCTGCAAGGGAGGCAGATAAAAAACCTAGCTTCCAAATATACACATACCAACAAACCCAAACTTTACTACTACCAGTGGCAATGCCAATGTAGCACTGATAGCACCACACCTCCTCACTCACAATTTCTTATCTATGCCATTGCAACACCTGAAAATATTTTCATTTGTCACCAGTCCTTCCTTTGGTTCAACTCAATTCAGAATGGAATAGAAAGAAATGGGACATTATTTTTATTACCTCAGTTAGTCAGAGTAGAAATTCGTGCCATGTCTAATCAAAGGGAAACGATTTTCGATTTTATATAATTTTATTGAACTTTTGCAGGATGTTTACCGAACTGATTTGTACCAGTTTGTATAGTATCCGCCATCGTCTCCTTTCTTCTGCAAGGGAGGCAGATAAAAAAACCTAGCTTCCAAATATACACATACCAACAAACCCAAACTTTCTCTTGCTTTCACTCACTCTGATACAGAATTGCGGACACAGCGTATTTTTCTTCACTAATACAATATTATTATAGGACCGAGTAAGGAAACAAGGCAAAGACTGGCATGACAGATAGGGTGGAAAAACTGCTGGAAGATATTTGCTAACCGTTTTATTCTCTTTCGGTGTGTGCCCAATACGAGTACTAAATACACATATTAAACTGACTGCCACAGTCAAGTGGTGGGGTATCTACTATATTCAATTCTGTTTAGTAGCAAGTGGTAGCAAATTGCAAAGTTTTTTATACTGTCGACTTTTCCTGGTCAGCCTTCATCATCCCCCACAGCATCGTGGAGGGTCTATAGAGCAACTTCCTTCACATTGGGAGCCAGTGCAGCGTTAGCATTAGATGGATCACTTACTTTGGCCCCTGTTTGACTGGACAAAGTCAGAACAAAAAGGAAGAATAAAGAAAAGTCGCTAAAAAAGACAGAGGAAGAACAATCTGAGAAAAGTACGGATGGAAGGAAACTTGTCTTCTGGCTCACCTTCCTTCCTTTCTTGGGACTGGGTAAAAAATGGGTTCGACTTGTGAAGGACAAATTCCGATCTTGTTCAATTTAACTTTGGATGCGATTGTATCAAATCTGGTTTGAGGACGCAATGTTGTGATTGCTACCAAACACCGCATGTGGATTGAGATGAAATTGGATATCTCACTCAGCCATCCATTGCCGGCAAGAGTTCAGTACAGATGTCAGTCGTTAGTCGGGGTGTGGATGCTAGTTTGTTGCCATAAGGTGATTCTTTGGAAAATACATTCATTTCTTTGTCCACTTTACGCTTGTTGGCTTGACCGGCGGATACTGTCCAATGAGAAAGGGAAGACAATCAATGACAAATCTGGACAAATCGATCATCCGTATCTCCTGCTGGGAATTTATCTTCTTACTCCTTTCTCTCGCCTTGTTTTCTCCGATTTCTTGACAGCCGAAGGCCTTCTTTAGTTTTTAGAGTTTTAGTTCAGATTACGGCAGTGGAGCGGATATGATACGATATCAGTCCAGACTGGTAAGAAAGAAAACTAAAACTGGTTGGGGAAAGACCAGAAGGAAAGCAACCAAATCCCGAGAGTTGGAAATACGAATCCGGTTAAAAAAGACGTCATTAGTGTCGTCTAGTCTGCTTAATATTATGACCTTGGGTCGCGTTTTTGAAATGAGAAATTCTATAGTAGTGGTGATTTTGTAAGGAAGATGTAAGTCGAGTATAAAGATTAATGTTACTTGTTTTCCCATAAATTACATAATTTTTGGATGACTTGATTTATGGTTTGTATTGATTTATATTGAATTTAAAATTACCAATTTATTTTAATCCGAGAGCTTTGGAAGAGCTCTTTTCGATAAAGTGAAAGTGGATCAAATTCAAAACTACGGGGAAATATCTAAGAGGGATAACGAAACATATTTTAGTAACGGGGTACATTTTGTAGACCTTTATCGTATCTCACTCACGAGCCCATTAGACCATTAGTCAACCGATGGGACCTATCAACCCCAGATTTTCATTTAGTTAAGCCGTAAAGTGTTGATGGGGAATTGGCTCATCCAGATTGATACATTGTTGGACACCCAACAAACATTTACCGACTCAAAGACTAATGCTTTGGGTCATTTTGTCACAAAGCTAATCCTCACATCTATCCATCCATCTCTCGGTTTCATTCAGCGATTGAACCAGAGAAATGGATAACTCAATCAGGCAAAAACCCGCTTGCCTGCAGACATTATACCTTTCCGGTGCTTGACGCCAACCTGACCTGTCCCGACCTATTGTGGCCCACCGCATTTTTTTAGTTCTGCCAATTTTTTGGCAGCTTTATTTTGCTGCAACAATAAAACCGTCTTTCGTCATCGGGCAACCATTAACTTGACGAGAGGCCGTGGTTATTTATCTGTTTGAGTGTGGTCAGAGAAAGATGTCGATTGAGATTGAAAATCGATGGGATTTACATCTATCTCTAGTTTGTCTAGAATCTCGCCTTTTCCTTCATGAAACTAACTAACGCACAAGATTCAGATATCTGATTGCGATATAAATAAATCGGCCAGCACTTCCGCCAATAGAGCTGTTTTGGGGATAATATAAATTCTGGATTCCACATCCACCATTGTCCCACTGCCTCCATAAAGTATATTGGACATTACATTAGATGGATGGATATCTTGTACGACTTATTACACCCTCCCACTCTTAGGTACCCCGCTTGTATGTTGTAATACTGCCGACTGAGGGACATGGCAAAGAAATGTAAGTGCGGAGCCCAAAACTGTGTCGATTTCTTTAACTTTTTCTTTCTTTTCGGTGTCGTATATTTGTGTACTTTGTGTCTCTTGTTCATTTCTTTCTCAGTTGAGCAAGCTTTCACAAACTGGTTTTCCTCACAGAGCTTTTATCCAGTCAAGTCCTTCTCATCCTCCATTATTTCCGTACCTAACCAAACCAAACCAAACCCACGCACTCAACTCATACAACATTCCAATCTCACTCAACTCAACTTTCCAAGTAACTGGTAAGTAATAAATGGTGGACAGAGACGGAGAATGTGAATGGTGGGTGAAAGTCACTTTCTTCCTTTGGTGGCTGGGTGGGTGGGTGAAAGTCTGGGAGAGTGAATCAAACAAAGTCTAGCACTGGCGACTTTCTCCCTTCGAATGGAATGTGGATAGATGGAAGGAATTGTATGAAATATTATTATTTCCTGCGTGGCAAGTGTAACTTTTTCAAGATTGGAATACAATATCCGCTGAGTGTTCGATTCAATTTTATATATGAAGAATGGAATGTGGATTAGATGGAAGGAATTGTATGAAATATTATTATTTCCTGCGTGGCAAGTGTAACTTTTTCAAGATTGGAATACAATATCCGCTGAGTGTTCGATTCAATTTTATATATGAAAGAAGAAAAAAGAAAGAAAATGAAAGAGGAAAAAATGAAGAGAAATATAAGTAAGGAGGATAAAGTTCTTGCTAAAAATGTGTCATAGTTTTTCACACACGTTCATCCATTTACAGTATTTCTCGCCGTTTCCCTCCTAAAAATATTTGCACTGTCAGCTTAAAACTTTGGTGTTTACTGAATGAAAAAATATGTTTTGGTCACAAAGTCGTGGGATTGCATTTTTGATATTGATCAGACTTGAATACTTGACCTCAACTTTAGGATTATATAAAATTTTAATACTTGGAGGCAAAATATATAACAGATATGAGGTTCAAGGAGAAACTAGAACAAAATTCAAAGTTTAACTTGCTGTATTTTTCAGTAGTCAGTGCATGAGATTTCAGTTTGGCAAATAATAAGTATGAAGGCATGTACAACATGTTTAAATGCATTGGCTGAAATTCATACGGCCAATGTCCCCGGAAAGAGAGGTGATCAATTTATTGCATGTTTTAAAATGTACAATAAATATTTTTAAAGACTTACATTTTCGATAATACAGACGAGAGAGATGACAGTCCCCTGTTGTACGTGATACTCTTTCGCTCCCAATATATAAGCTTGTGGTACGAGGACATTAAGATTGAAGAAATGCGCTATTACTCCCAGTGGGTTGGAAACCTGTTAAGAAAAGTAAAGAGAGTCAGAACCCATTAACCTCAATTTATAGGGAGAAACATGATTAATATTGAAGAAATATGGGATAATAATTCATACAACTTTTGACTACTTGGTATGGATTTCCACAGTGCATGACGCAAACACTGCTACGTCATGTACATGTATGCATTTCCATCCATTTTTACAAACCATTATCCATATTCCTCTTGTCATAATTCTGTTCTGCTCTGCATCCCGTGGTGAATGCATTTGCAACATTAAGCATGTCAATTTCAAGTCGGGATTTGTTTGAATGAAAAATTGCACCACCACCACAATACCATCGACTGCCAAGAAAATCAAATGTTTATAAAACAAGAAAACAACTGCGAAACAAATCGTCTTGTTTTTGGAGTACACGTCGATAAAAACCAAATATTTGTTGCTTCATCTAATGCATAACTTTTTTGCAAACTTTTTCTATAATTCTCTCATAAATTTTTGAAAGTACTCTGGCTCAATGTTAAAATGTGATTTTATTCCAGATTAACGATGTTTTCGTTGCAATTCTACACCATGAAGTTCCTTCAACGAGACAAGGGAACTGAGCATTTGCAACATTAAGCATGTCAATTTCAAGTCGGGATTTGTTTGAATGAAAAATTGCACCACCACCACAATACCATCGACTGCCAAGAAAATCAAATGTTCATAAAACAAGAAAACAACTGCGAAACAAATCGTCTTGTTTTTGGTGTACACTTCGATAAAAACTAAATATTTGTTGCTTCATCCCATGCATAACTTTCTTACAAAGTTTTTCTATAATTCTCTCATAAATTTTTGAAAGTACTCTGGCTCAATGTTAAAATGTGATTTTATTCCAGATTAACGATGTTTTCGTTGCAATTCTACACCACGAAGTTCCTTCAACGAGACAAGGGAACTGGATTTTGATTAAAACTAATGGACGTTCTTCCTTCAAGCCAAAACTGGTCTTAAACCAAGGGTGATTTCTCACCAAGTAAAAATTTTAATGAGGAGGAAAGTCACCAAAATCGGATCTGAGAAGAGGTGATCTGCTATTTAATTGACTTTTACAAGAGGGAGTACATGGAAATTGAATTGAGACCCAGTTCTAGGCTAGGCACCTTAGATTTCAGTCTTTGGTACTTGACAGTTTTCTCTCGGCTCCATTCTAGTCACTTGACTCGTGTCTAATTGGTCAATTACTCGAATAGTAAACGTTAATGTTGAAAGAGAAAGCTGTTTGTGCAGCATAATTTATGCTCATCATTTCGTCACATAATCTCCGAAGGTTGGGTTTCACCGTTATTTTTACGACCGGAGTTGAAACGATGGTTTCTGGAGCAAAATTGAAAACTAGTGCTTCTATACACCTTAGCTCTTTGTTTAGTAAATTGAGCTACGTTGGTGGGAGAAAGTGGGCGAGCGTCGCATNTCCGAAGGTTGGGTTTCACCGTTATTTTTACGACCGGAGTTGAAACGATGGTTTCTGGAGCAAAATTGAAAACTAGTGCTTCTATACACCTTAGCTCTTTGTTTAGTAAATTGAGCTACGTTGGTGGGAGAAAGTGGGCGAGCGTCGCATTTCGTGGTTGATCTGATGAAGGTTGGAAGGATTTTCTTCATCACCCGGCACGGGTTGAAGTAATCCCTTCGCTATTCAATCTAACGTAATGATGTCGATTAAGAGTAAAGTGCAATTTGTCAGGAGGAATATAGGTTAGGTTGGTGACAGACGTTTTCAGGGTATAAACAAAATTCAAGTCCTACGTCTTAGCCTACTCGTTTAATGGCAGAAATACTAACAACTACATCGAGGGTGTTGTTTGATGAGTTTGTGACTATTTTGTTTACTCAATGTTTTCACAATAAGTTGTTTTGTAATATCGGTACCGAGCCAGGTTCGACTTTTCAGATTAGTGAATCAAAGGAAAATTCAAATTTCACGTGGGCGTGAGGCAGCTCATCACCAAAGTTAGTTGAGTAATTGAATAAAAAGATGATCTGTCAAGTACTAGGAACGCTTTGTTTGCCGTGCTTTCTACTCGACAATTAGTGGTAGGTTACATTACATTAGTAATACTTGGAAAAGGTGAGGACAAATCAATTTAATAAGATGAATGAACAAAACCGCGCACGGGATTCAATGGAATAAATTAACACGCTTCACTTTCTCTCTGTTATCGAAGGACGAGCGAATGTCCTGTAACTTCATCAGGTTTAGCGTGATGATCTCATTGATCCGAGGGCAGGTATACATAGCAGTAAGTCATTGTTATCCCGTTATTCAAAGCTTAGTAAGATGTATATGCACGTACTTGAAATAAACCTAGTTCATTTGCATGACATGACTTGAATTCGAAATATCGCAACCAATGGATTCGTTGAAATTTAGACTAATCACTAAATAGCTAAACGATTCAAGGTCTAGTAAACTGTACAAATTCATTGTGAAGAATCCTTTGCCGGAATTTAGGATCATGAAACAAAATCTATAATTTAGCAATTCATTTGTTTTTATTATATATTGATATCCAATTTGCTTTACCTTGCTTTCTCAGTGTTACATATCTCACGTTCTTAACTTTCGTCGAGTAAAACAAAATACAAAGCAAAAGAAATTAATGTACTCCATAATTTGTTGAGTTCACCTGCATCTGTTATCATCAAATGCAATTCAAGTTTAACAGTGAAATTTGAAAAATAACGAATAATTCTGTCTAAGGTACGTTGAGACGAAGAACATGTCTCATTATTTTTCTTCGTCGGTCCTAAGTTTCTGTGATTCCTTAGCTTTTGTCAACGTATCAAAACAGGTACCAATCATTAAGAAAAATCCTATTTTACTCATCCTGCTCCCAACTAAATGAAGATCTTGCCGAGTCAACGGTTTCTTATTCAGAAATTGGAAGATTGCTGAGAAAAGATAGGAATGATTGAAACGAAGAGAAAAATATTGATTTCCTGCGAGTAAAAAATCCCCCAGAGATCCACCAACCAGTTAAACTAACCAAAGGGAGAAGGCAAAAAGAAAGATAGATCTCAGATTCCAAAGTTGGGATGGGATTCCAAGATTAATTATTCTTGACGAAATCCTTTTCACTTATCAGAGTCAAGAAGTGGTAGCTGGCTGACTGGCCGTGGTCCTCTGTCGCAAGTTGGATGAAGACGAAGAAATGTTAACCAAATCTCGTATATCTCCTGAGCCAAACTCTAAAGTCGAATATCTCCTTCCAACTTTTTTCATCTGGTTGGTAGTTGGTAGTAGGTGGTGTTCCACTTTTTGGTGACGTTTACACTTTACGGAACAAGTGATGAGTGAGTGAGAGTGAATTGAATTGGGAAAAAGAGTGTGATGTTGGTTGAATACTGTGGCTGTGGGTGGACTGACTTTCTCCACTTTTTGGAGGGGAACCACTTGAAGTTGTCACCGTTCTTTTTTCACTTTCCAGTTTTCTGTCTACTAAAGAAACCTAGAGACTTGACTGTTACTCCTGCCACTGAAGAGATGGAAGGTTGGTCAGCCCAACCACCGTAGTTGACTACTAATGGGAAGGCAATATTGAGAGGGACAGGACATGGGACACAACTGGGCCAATGTGAATGCCAATGTGATGGTCACGAAAGCATATGCAGGTCACACTTTTTTTATTCGGACTGCCATGACTGGGACGGGGCACTGTATATTCGTTATGCGTTGCTGGACTTTATTCTAAAATGATGGATTCTGGTCACATTTCTGAATTTCCAACATACATTTTACGATAAACTTAAGATGTAAAAAAGTTTATGTCACGGTTTCAGACATCACAAATATAGGACACTAAAGTGACGAGCCATTTTATTTGTTGGCAACTCAGCCCTTTATTTAATTAGTCAATATTTACATCCAAACTACAAATTTTGGTGCGAAATATGATACGAAAAATACAACAACCTTGAAATTCGATAACTATTTGATTCAAATCCTGTAAGGTTTTGCACGCTAATCAGCTAAACTTTGAAATCATTAACGTTATACATAAATCTGTTTCTCTGTATGCGTTCCTGCCTCAAAGGCGCAATTCAAAAATTGTATGTTTAAATATCCTTTCGGCATTTGTCATACATTACACTGTTCCAATAACAAAAAATGGATCCTCATAGAAGAACTACAGATAATTCATAACGTAGCTAAACAAACAGACTCCAATAAACAAAGGATCCTAGCACAATACAAACAAAGTAGTGACTCATTTCCTCATGCAGACCATAATGAGGAAACCTTTATCAACAGAACTTCGTACTACTGATCTTTCTGCGGAGGGATCAACTTATGTTTGTTGGCACATCATCACCCAAGGGACTTCAGAAAACAGCAGTATATGTCAAGGATTGGAGTTCTGACAAACAAATGCGACATCAATAAATAAATACACGAATCATTAAAATGTAATGAATGAGGCGAAACTTGGAACAATGCAAAATTCAAAATGGTATAATCAAGCAATCGTTTCTGCGTAGAATGTCCGCAGATTGTTGTACTCCCTACAGAAATGCTTGTCCCTTCATTCTTCTCCTCCCTTGTTCATTTATCCAACCTTGGCCCACCCCAAGCCAAATAGCTACTCGTGTATTTGAACAATTCAAATAAATTCGCGTTCCAATTTTATTTCTCAGGTTTTGAAAACATTTGAAAAGAACCAGACATGACAGAGGATAGGAGAAAGCAGTGCGTTGT
>JAAXNX010002370.1:0-13696 GCA_036491905.1 Folsomia manolachei
GGTGGTGGATGTTGCTGAAATATTTTGAGTTTTTAATTTAAACTTGATCAATATTGAGACGACAATTAATAAAATCATGTTCAGCATGTATTTGATAAGACATTTTTTCAATACAATTTAATTTATTAATACGACCCTAATAATGAAATTCATTTTGTAATTTCTAACTTTTTGCTTGTTTTTCAATCGTTACTGCGCACCACCAAGCCAAGCTACGTTTTTGGTAAGTTTAATTGAGACCATAAGTAATACATGCTTATGGTCATTTTCCGATGACTTGAAATCAATTAAATCAGTGGATACTTTGTGTATTCTGAGAAACGAGATCCTAATATTATATTAATTTTATTCCACATTCAGGTTTTGAGTCACGGAATACTTGTAGAATATTTTTAAGCCAACCTCATGCAAATACTTTGCATTCCGTAATGCAGTTGTTCTCCGAACAATAAAATAAAGTAGATTGCTGGGAAAGGGTTGTAAAAGTATTTGTAATAAGTTACACATTTGTGTCTGTCCCATCCAACAAAGTTTTATAGTTGCATGACACATAAACCCTATCTCTCACGTTTGTTCATAAATGCGAAATTCGCAAAAATCCACATTTTGTTGTTGCCATTTAAATGTTGCTCATTGTGTCAAAGTTTCCTGTTTGTAAAAAATTAGCCATTTCCTGTATTTTTTCGAGAACCAGAAAACCTGTGGTTAAGCCATATAAAGCAAATTAGTGCATAAAATACGTACAACAACAACTATACATAAAAAAGTTGACATTACAAAAGGATTTTGCAAACTACTCGAGGTCGATAGAATTAAGCTTGTGAAGACACAGGCATTGCATTCTGTTTTCAGGCGAGCTTTAACCGACGAGAAATTGAAATGAATATTTTAAGCAAGACAATTTTTAACATCTTGATTTATCTTTGCCTAATTATCACATGCACTAAAAGTGAAACGACAGTTAATTTAAGCAAACCAAAATTGGATTTGACACAAGATTGGCCAGGAGCTGACTGGAAATTTGTGAATATCTCAGATGGAACGGCTGCACTTTTTTCTAAAAACAAGGACACATTGATCCTTAATTGCAGTGCACCTTATCACATTCAATGGAAAATTGAAGGCACCATTGTATGTCCATTTTTCATACTTTGTTCTATCTTGTATTAATCGACAATAAACAAGCGATTTTAAGTTTTTCTTAAATTTCAGGAACCCCCAGACTTTGTCACATTTCAGCCGTATCGTCGATTCACGGTTAATGATGGAAACTCTTCAGTGAAGGAATTGTTTTCTTTGCAGATAATAATATTTTTTACCTCGCACGAAAATACCTTCAGCAGTGCAATAATTACTTGTGAAAAAATTGAAAATCCGCAACTGGCATCAAGTTATGCAGTATTTGTCCCGTCAGGTAATAAATCTAGATTCTCTATTTATATTCTTCTACGATTCTAAGATAAACTTATCCAAACATATTTCAGATAATACCTTACTTGCTGGAAACACGGTTGAACAGCAACCATTCGCTCCGCAATACATGATTCCATGCCCTACAACTGACCCCACTGTAAACGTCACTTTATATCGTGTCAAAGATGATAATGTGAGCCATACTTTTTAATACATTTACAAAAACTTTTTTTGGTTTTATAAAATATTTCATCACTCAATTTGATTCGCAGGGCGAATTATCACCAGTTCATGATGAATCACTTAACTATTCCCCAACAAGGGGATTCAGCTCATCCAATCCATTTGGAGTTGGGACTTTTGTCTGTCTTGCAAAACATGACAATGGAAATGAATCTAGCCTGAATTTCACAATCCCAAATTGTGTCGAGAATGGAGTAAACAGGGAACCCCTTCTTACTTATAAAAAATCAAGTACAAATCATTCCTGTTATATCCAGGAAGTAAAAGCATTTGTGGGCGAAACTCTTGAAATATTTTGTTCTACCCCAAATTACATAATTATCGGGAAAAACGCCTCCGTAAAACCAAATGCTTCCATCATTCTATCACAGTTTTCTAATCAGCAATCTTCTCAAAAGTATAAAATTCGGATATCAACGGAAACTCCGGGGGAGGGCGTAGTAAAATGTGGAAATACTACTGAAATATGGAATTACCAAATTTTAGGTAATATTTTAACAACTTAATTTTAGTCAAAATCAACATCAATCTACATAAATTCCTGCTTTTATTTCCAGGACCTGCGCCAGAATTATATTTAGACAACTATGAATCCGAAGTTGACTGCTTATCAGAATATCCGGATAGGTCCGTTTCAACCGTAAGATGCCGGGACCCTTCCGCATGTGATTACATGAAACACTGCCTGACCAATGGCCAGGATACAACTTCCTGTAATTACCGAAGACAAAAACATTTCCACTCCCAATATCCTGGACGATGCTGGGTTCAAAAGAGGAATGAGGGAGCGTCTTGTGCCTCAATGCCTTACTACCATCTCAATGGATTAGTTCAGTGTGGGGGCGGGGGTGCGGTGAAGTTCTTCATGTTTTTTGTGGGACTTGATTTTCATCGATGTAAAACGACAATTTGTAACTAATTGTTTTTCTGCCACAAAACTAACAATTTGTATGACTTTATTAGATTCCAATTGGAGAGAAGCTCCCAAAAATGCCTTGATTCAACTTGAATCTGAAAAGTTTGAGAATCGAACCGAGTATTTTTGTCAAGCAGCCGCTTTCCTTTTTGCAGACAGCTTTCCGTTGTCGGACTCAATTTAATTTCAACTGTGTTGACATCCACTCTGTCGAATTCCACCAAGGTGCAAAACATGACATCCCAAAAATGCCTTGATTCAACTTGAATCTGAAAAGTTTGAGAATCGAACCGAGTATTTTTGTCAAGCAGCCGCCTTCCTTTTTGCAGACAGCTTGAAGTTTTCGCTAATTTATGCCAATGGAACTGAAACATTTTTAGACTCAATATCATCCCCGGATGTTAGTAACCCATCGCTTCACGGTCATCCTAAACGAATGGACGAATTCAACGTGGTGGGGTTGTTGATAAAGACGAAACCCTTCCCATCCGACGTTATTGCATTGTCATGTTTTGCACCTTGGTGGAATTCGACAGAGTGGATGTCAACACAGTTGAAATTAAATTGAGTCCGACAACGGAAAGCTGCGATGTTTTTTAAACATAATACGGATTTATTGTTCAATAAAGAAAAAGTTATAATTTGAAAAGGAAAAAAGGTTATTTAGCAGCAGCCACCATAACCGTTGCATCCTAAATAAAAAAATTGTAAAAATTAGCAAAAACAAATTGGTTAAAACAACACAAGTTCATCTTACCTCTGTAACACCTATTGCACCTGTTGCATGCTTGTGTTTGCGTTCCGATTTGGGGACTTCGTCTTTGGATTCTGTGAAAGAATCTCGCAAAATCTTGATATGTTTCTGTTAATTGTTTTGATTCTATCTCTCCAGCTTCTAAGGTAGCAAGGATGGCCAAAGTGAGGAAAATGACGAGGAATTTGGTGTTAGAATTCATACCTACAATTGAAATACTAAATTTATTCCACAATGAATAACTGTAATACCGACTTTGGAATTGTGAAAAAGAATTTTCGATACAAAAGAAACTTATGAATGGATTGCTTTACTTGGAAATTTCGTTGTGGACGATTTATTGGTAGTGATTTGCTAGTAAGTAATATTATAATCAATGTTTCTCGTTTGGTGACAACTGCGCGTTATTCTTGAGCTGTTTCGTGAATAGTGGCTTACAAGAAACGAATGATTCATCTAATGACATCAGGTATCTTATCAATAAAATGCAAAGCCATAAAATCGAGTAGTTTTCTTGTCAAACTTGTTTTTGAACTTTAAATTATAAAAAGTAATCACGAGACCACTTATAGTGCTTACGTTCCAGTTTTGACTGGATTGCACTGGATTCTTGGTTAGCATTCATTGAATAATTGTTATACTCTGAGTAAGAGAGTCATACCCTCATAATTAGCATTATTGTGGGATTGTGGCTTACAAATTTTATTTCAAACTAGGAAAACAATTCCTTGATTCGTCCTTCACTTTGAGGATAATATGAAGAAAACATGTTTCTAAAATAATTCAATGAAAATATAAATCAAAGGAATAGTAAGGCCAGCCCACCACATCCGGTGAAATGTTAATAATTCATTAAATATGAGCACAAACTTCCTCAAACCGAAACAAGTATGCGGAGGAGAAACTACAGCTCAAAAATAGCTACTAGCTGTTTCAAAATGTCGTTACAATCCGTTTTAATTGTTACAATTTTCTTTTCGGTTCCATCAAATAGTCAAAAATTACACGACATCAAGAGTTCCCAAATAAAATTGGAGCTTCTTAATAATGTCTATGAGCATTGGATGCATCCCGGGACGCTAACACAAAACTGGGAATATCTTGAAATTAATAATGAGACAGTTCTCATATCTCTGACAAAATCAGAATTGGAATTAAGCTGCGAGGCAGCATTTCCTATTCAGTGGAATCTTACAGGATATATTGTAAGTTTTGTAATTATTGGTTAAAAGACGGAATTTAGATTAATTCAGAAAGTACTAAAAAATCTTAAACTGAATCATAGAGAGATCCAGACTTTGTGTTGATTCAGCCATATAAAAGGGATATTGTAAGAGGAGCTGGAGATAAGCTTGAGTTTCTCTTTAAACTTCGAATCATCATTTTCTTTGATAATGTACATAATTTTACGTCGTCCAGTTCTAAAATATATTGTCAGCACGCTCATAATCCGGATGTCAGCAAGTCATTTGCCGTTTTTCTGAGAAATGGTAGGCATCATGCAAAATATCAAAGTGACAAGAAAGTAATATAAATGTTTGCAGTGAATCCTCCATTTATAAATAGTGGAGAAAAGTTGACTGTGACAGACTCTGACGTAATTCCTTGTCCAACCACTGATCCCACACTACCAGTCCAATTGATGGCTGGAAACGTAAACAATTATTATATTTAAAGGAGTTACAAAAATTTTGAAAATATTTGTAACATGCAGGGTCGTCCAGTAAATCCAAATAACTACATATATGATCCACTAATTGGTTTCCGATTCCGTAAAAAAGTTGAGGGAAAGTTCCGTTGCATCACGGTAAATGATACAGTCTCCGTAACTGCAACCCTCACAGTATCCCAAGCTCCAGGTTATTTAGTCTAAGCTGCATTACAATTTGTATACGCGTAACAAGCAGAACGTTGCCTAAAATATGTTTAAATTGTTGCAGGATACGGTTATTATCCCAAATCACTTTCCGTAAAAATATTTACCGACGAGGAACTTACGCTCCAATGTTCTCGAAATCTAATCCTACCTGCAAGAAAAGGTGGCAGTGTAAATATCAATATTTTGGTCGACATTGCCATGAATCATTCAGTCAGTAAAACCACCGAAATTGATAATTTGACCAATTCTACCATTATCATTGCCAAAATAAAAAGTGTTGAAGGAGGAAATGGAACCGCAAAATGTGTAGGAATGTCGGCCACCATTTGGACATGGAATATAGAATTTGTTGGTAGGAACGGAATTATTGCAACCATATAAATTGATTCGAAATTTAGGCTATGCTTTATATAAAGTTTTTTTGTAGTACCACCAGTCTTGGTCTTAAATAATTTCGAGCAAGAGGTAAATCGGTTGACCACACAATTAATTTAATGATTCACAAATTAAAAACATGAAACCGAATGGGATTAATTGAATGTTAAGGTCAACTGTGCCTCAGACTACGAAGATAGAAATGTGTCCACTGTGAGGTGTCGGAATCCCAGCCATTGTGAATATATGAAACATTGCTTTGCGGATCCAAACTCCTGCAATTTTAATTTTCGAAAACAATTTTACTCGAATGATGCCAAGCGATGTTTCAACGCCGTCCTAGATGAAGGTTATAATTGCTCCAGCATTCCGTACACACACCTTAACGGCATTGTGGCCTGTGGTACACGAGGGCTTGTGAAACACTTCATGTTCTTCGTTTCGCTGGAATTTTTGAGACGTTGGTTGACAACATTTTTTAAAACTACAATTTTTCAATACACGAAATATTCAAAATGACATTACTAATGAGTCTCATTCATCCTTATTAGGATCAAATTGGCAAGAATTGCAATCATCGGAATTGATTCAGATGGACAACGTGGGCCCAATCCTGTACACAAATAAAACTTCGACATTCTTTTGCCGAGCAGTTGCATTTCTGTTTGCGGATGACTTGAAATTTTCAATTGAGTTTCAAAACGGAACAAAAACATTTCTTGGTAGTTTGTAAATTGAAATAAACGGCGCCGCTCTATATTTGTAATTTAATGGAATGATCCGACATCTTTCTAGATTCGAAATTTAATGTGACTGTGTTTGATGGTGCTTCTCCAAGGAAAGTAGAAGATTTCAACATTCTTGCCGAACTTAATATTGATTTGCCCATTGATGCCGTTGCAATGTATTGTCATGCTCCTTGGACAAATTCCAC
The DNA here is from genome assembly GCA_036491905.1 of Folsomia manolachei. Classification (NCBI taxonomy): domain Eukaryota; kingdom Metazoa; phylum Arthropoda; class Collembola; order Entomobryomorpha; family Isotomidae; genus Folsomia; species Folsomia manolachei. Next base: position 6,515 of record JAAXNX010002370.1, read on the forward strand.
AGGATTTTACAGTGTTGAACAAAGATTTGAAACAAGACGTAATACTTATTAGGAGGATTTGTACACTACTATGCAGCTTTTCAATAATTTTGATTTGATGTACATTTGAAATAGATTTGCGTCATCCTAAAATTCTGACCACCAGAGAACAATCCAAAATAACTTTTGTGATTGGTGGAAAAAGTACACAAAGACTAAATTGCTCAGCTATTGGAGAGCCCCAACCTAAATACCGATGGCTGAAGGATGGCATAGTGAGTACTAAAAACAAGCATTAAAATAATTTACTAACAAAATTCATTAAGATGTTTTCAAAAAGCTTAACACAATTTGAATATTATTTCATTCAAATATCTTAGCCAGTTCAAAATAGCAGCATTTCTCATCAAACTCAAATTACGACGGGATCAAATGGAGAAAGTTTTTTGGAATTTTTACTTGTTGATGGAAATACTAATCCCTCTGACTATGTCTGCATTGCTGAAAATATTGTAGGAAAGGATTCTATGACTTTTAAAGTCAAAATCGTTGGTATGTACTTAAAATGGTATGTACTTGCCTTGACATGACTATGGGTGTAATGTTACAGAGGGGGAATCATTTGGCCCTTCTGGTATAACGTATGGAGCTTTGATCGGGATAATTCTTTTCATTTTATTGACGGTTATCCTAATTCTTGGATATGTTGTGAACCGCTATCTTAAAGCCAAGGTTGGTTAATTGTAAAAAAAATATTAGCTTCATTTACTATTATGTATAGTAAATGTCACCCTTCCTCCAAATTCATAATTGTGTGTGATTGTGTTTACAGGAACTTATACGAGGGCTTACAGAGAATGAGATTGACGAGTTTTTTAAAGGGAGGCCAGAACTTGTAAATTCTAATCAAGCCTTAAAAGCAGAACATTTGGATTTGATGCCATACGATGTCAAGTATGAAATTGACATGGAAGACGTAGATTTTGGTATGATTTGTACTTTACAAGTAAAACGGGTTATTACAAAAAATAAAACTTTAAAACTCTGCTTTGGAATTTCAAGACGCGTCTCACGTGTTGGGATCTGGAGAATTTTCAGTCGTGGTGAAAGGACGGTTACGTACCACAAACTTGGATGTTGCAATAAAAATTGCCAAGTCGTCCGCAGATGTTACTCTGTTTAAAACACTGTTGTCCGAAGTCAAAATTATGATTTTTATTGGACAGCACGAAAACATTGTTGCACTGTTGGGAGTCTCGACTCGAAATATCCGGACAAGTATATTACTACATTGACATTAATCATTTGATGTGTTTTTCTGAGATTTCTTCAATGCCACTTTTATTCAGCCTTTAAAATAATTTAATTCTACTTAAAGGAAATATTCACATTGTGTTGGAAATGTGTAACAACGGAAGCCTTGAATCCTATCTGAGAAAAGGGCGAACGCGATTCGTTAACCTGATTGATCAGAACAAAATCAATTTGTAAGACGACATTTTAAAGCAATGTCTTTTTTATATTTTATTCGATTAATATTTATTTTAAGGCAACTGCTGAAATCACGGCCAGATGCAGCAGACCGTTTAAGTACCATCAACTTGATTAAATGGGCACAGCAGATCGCCAAAGGGATGGAGTATCTTAGTTTTAAAGGGGTAAAGGATTTATTTTATGACCGATTGTGGTGGTTTGCTAAAAATAATTTTGGTTTTAGATTGTCCATGCCGATTTAGCGTGCCGAAATGTGATTATTATTTAAAGTTTTTGGACTTTTCCATATACTTGTTTAATTGTAGGTGCTCTTAAATGGAGATAACACGGCAAAAATTTCTGATTTTGGCCTAAGCAAAAAATTGTATGAATGCACCAATTACGTCAAGAAAACCAAAGTAAGACTATAACGAAAGTTATCATTTAATGTCTCTGGATTAGTAAAATAGTCACAAAATGTGCTTTACTTTATTTTTAGAGTCCACTCCCATGGTTCGTATATTGTAAAACTAAATTGAATGAATGGCTCCTAGAATTGTCAAACTAAAAACCACTCAACCAAATTCTATATTATTAGGCGGTGGATGGCATTGGAAGCACTGACGACACTCACATTTTCCAAAGACAGCGATGCCTGGGCGTATGGAGTCGTAATCTGGGAAATTTTTAGCCTTGGTGACACACCATTCCCGAACGAAACGTGGGACAGAGAATTTATCGCCAGATTATCGTCCGGCATGAGAATGGGAAAACCTAAATTTGCCACACTAGAAATGTAAACTGCGGATTTGGCTATAAAGAATTCCAACCTATCCCATAAAAAAATATTTTTTTAATATATATATTTCGTTCTCCAGATACTCCCAAATGGTAAACTGTTGGGATTCCGATCCCACCAATCGACCAGAGTTTTCATCTTTACGAAAATATTTTTCCGATTTACTTGAAAAATTTGGGGATGCATATCAACAGAATTCATATGAGCAAGGATCTGCATTAACATTTTTAAGTGACAACGACGACACAGGATCAAGTGCGTGTTTTCCCAGTAATGTAGATAACTTGTATGCAAATGCAATGATTGAAAAAGAGCTACCTCTGTACACAAATTTTGACAATTCGTCCGGGATGTATTCGAATATCCCATGAATATAGTCTATTATTTTTTTAATTTGCCATAAGTATGTTTGGCGATTGCAGTAAATAAATCAAACTATCCACATGTGTAAGCAATCCCACATCAAGCATATTTTGCTAGAAATTGTTCATTGAAAGGTTTCAGCCTAGCTATCACTTTTTCAACGTCCGAAACATTGACGGGCATAGAAATCCTGAAAATCAACGAGTTTCAATTTCCAATACATGACTAGGAAATAAATTTCAAAAATTCATATAACACGTACCTCATGTAATGTTGGTTCGGCGAGAATCCAAAAGCTGATCCAACTGCAACATTCAATCCAAATTGCTCAAGTAATTCCAATCCATAAAATATATCCGGATACATTCCTCGAGTTTCTGCCTCNGGAAATAAATTTCAAAAATTCATATAACACGTACCTCATGTAATGTTGGTTCGGCGAGAATCCAAAAGCTGATCCAACTGCAACATTCAATCCAAATTGCTCAAGTAATTCCAATCCATAAAATATATCCGGATACATTCCTCGAGTTTCTGCCTCTTTCACGGCTTTCTCTGGTATTTTAAATCTTGTGAAAGCAACTGGCCCACCCTCAATCTCTGAGCAATTGTAACCTACCAAAAATCACAGTTCATTGAATAACTATATTTATTATAGTAGTTTTATGGCATGCATGATATCCAGCCAGATATACCTTCCAATTTGTTCAATTCAGCCACTAAAGTTTTTGCAACCGCTTTGTGATCTCGATAATAGTCGCTGACCTCTTTGTTGAACAGCTCAAAAGACGGCTCCCCGGGTTGAGGTGGGTGAACAAGACAAGATAAGCCAACCTTTGTGCATAATAATGTTGCGGTAACTCAAAATAGTACAACAACCGATATGAAGTTAATTATTAGACAAACCTGGCCAATTGAATTCGGACACTGCTTAAGCGACAACAGTTTGAATATTATTTCATGGACACCCTTGGCCAAATTGACCTGATACAGTGTTTAAATTATTGAATACGACAAGTATGTAGCATCACACATTGTTTAATGTTCACAAACCGTATGCATGTATCCACCCCGGAGGCCTGAAGTTTTAATCCTTTTAGACAACTGTTTTGCATTAAATGGATATATTTATGTACGTAAGCTTACCAACTTCACTCGTGTAACCTTTTTAAAAAAATCAAAATAATTTTCATCCATCAGTTACTGAGAAGCGGAATGTCCAACTACATACCTTTGGAAATTGAATTGAAGCTAATCAACTCCATTTTATTGTATGGATCTTCCATTTCGTGGATAACCTGCATACATACATGTCATCCATTAAGATCTTTGAGCTGTTTTTGGCTAAACATCGACAAATGTTGGATAATATGCTTTAGGTAACATTCACCAACCTTATTCATAGAAATAAAAGGCACGTCCACGAACAAGTTGTTTTGATAAATCTAATAAACGATTTGCAAAATTAATTAAAAAATGGCGACAATGAAATGAAAGAACTGCATGAAATACCTCGTCAGAAAGCAAAATCAAGTTGTGATTATATGCAAATTTAACAATGTCTTCCATGACGTTCCTCCGTAAAATCTTTCCTATATTCAATCATTTACTAATCTGATGTCCCGAATTACACATTACCAAATTACTAATAAAAAATACCCGAAGGATTTCCAGGATTTATAACAAGGAGAACTCTTGGCTTGCAGTTGCAAGCACAGGTCGCGTCATTGTAGGCTCTCTCTAATTCAGAGACATCCAAAGCCCAATTCATTTTAGGGTTTAAATTGTATGGAATCTGTGAAATGTTAGCAGTTTCAATTAAAATTATAATTTTTGACTAATCCTCATTTGGAACAAAAACAATCTTCGCGAAGGACAATTTGAAAAATTGTTAAATAGAACCCTTAATCACCAGATGTAAAACGGAGCATAAATCTCACAATTGTGGATACGTTCCAAAACTGCAATTCATGTTTTGCTATACTAAAGAAAATTAATTAGTCACCTTCACCAGACCATGCTTGCTCATGATCGCCGAGTAGAGAGGATAAAGTGGATTTGGTGCCATCACCCCAACGGCAGATTCGTTGCATTCTTCTTGAGCCAATTTAAATGCAATCTTATAAAAATAAAACTTATGAAATCCAACTGAATTTCATGAATAATTAAAAAAACAAGAGTGTCAAAAACACCTCAACCCCTCCAGTAACACCTTCCGTCAAGTAAATGTCTTCGAAGTTGGCAGGAACTCCATCCCTCTTTGAAATGAAATCTTTTACTTGTCTCCTCACAAGTTGAAGTCCTTTTTCCCCAGTGGAACTTCCTGGACTGTGACCACTCATGTCCGAAAGAAGTTCTTTTGCTCTTCCAATCACATCCGAAGGAAAAAGAGGACCATTCATCAGATCTGGAACGCTTACCAATGCTACGGCCTGTTAAATACGAATAAGAAATAAACACAATTCACACTGTTGGGAAGCTACGTTTTTTGTAAATGTCGTGAATTGCTTTGACATCGTTGAATTTACAAACCTGTCGCAAAAATGTGAGTGGTTTTTGCCCCACTGACTGCGACTATTAAAAAGAATAATTTTTAAGGAATAACTCAAAGTGGAAAAGGAGTTTCCCGTTATTTTCTTACATCAACGATTCCAGTCCGAATAATTTCTGTGAATGGCTTCTTTGTGCCCTGATAAATAGTACAAGTCAATTGCATGTAAATTTGCAAATGGCTGAAATCTAAATAGATTCAGCAAACCTGTTTAAGTTCTTCAAGAATCTGGACGGTTCTGAGATATATGGGTCCTCTTAGTGCAAAATTCACTTTATGATAATCCTCCTTGATTTTTTTGGGATCCAACAATTTTCCTTCAGGATCTCTGCTGTGGACGGGAGATGTGCATTTTGCATTTTCTTCCCTTTTCTCACGGATCCCATATCCGGATGTCGCTGGAAGGATTGCGTTTAGGAAAAGTCCCGAAAATGTGAATACGTGCAAAAAGTGCATGATTATCTTCTAAACTACAAAGGACCAAAAAGGCATTACGTAGTTGCCTCTGGCATTGATTGAGTCCATACAGAACAAAAGTTTTGGTAGTGGAATGCAAAATTAAAATCGTAATTGCACTTTAATTGCCTAGCCATGAACAATAAGCATTGTACAATAATAATGTGGAATGACAATGTAATGGAACACATAACGCATTATAGATAGCTCATTGGGAAATCCTTGGGAAATCATTGGGAAATCCAATTTTCAATACAATTTCTTCCTAATTTTAATGCGAACGGAAAAATACAGGTCTGACCCTTGCCACTTAACCAAGGTCCAAAAATACACTGTAAAAATATATCGTATTTAATTTGACATCATTAAATATCGTATACCACAAGTATTGGAATTCATACATAATTATGCCATCCTTCATAACCTAACTAATTTTTAAAGACATCTACGCAAATACTTCCGGTCTAAGTTTAATTTCCTGGAAAAGTGTCTTCTCTAAATCTCCCCAGAAAGGGGAACTAGCTTGAATATTGACATTTAAACTGAGGAGAATTGGTTTTCCTAATCGTTTTGATAGTTTAGCAGCCAGAACCTCGGTATCATTTTGTCCAGAGGCCCCAATAATTTTGGTGGTGGTAGGAAGTCCTTTGGAAGAGTCGTAGGGGGTGGGTGCGGATAAGGCCAGGTCATCCATGACACCTTCCCCAGATCCCACCCAAATGTAGATGGAGCGTCCTCCCAAATTTGTTACTTGGAAAAATATCTCCGCTTCGGAAACCTTGCCGGAAAAATTGTGAACTTTTACGGGAGATTCCATCCTCCGGATTGTTAGTGTCACAAAATTCAAGGGTAGCTGGAAATAGCAAATATTTAAGATAGAAAGAATAATTGTACTGAGTTTGTATTTTGAGAGTTGTTTTTACCTTTTGGAAGATTATTAGGGACTAAATTAAAATTAAGTCAATTGCAGAAGTTTAATTATTGTTTGAAGGATGCCCGGCTTACTCACGTAGGTCTTTGTTGAGATTTTGACGTGCATTACAAATGCATAGGATTTTTAATACAAATGCTTTTATTAATACCACATCTTTTGACAACAACTATTTTTATCCATGAAATATAACTTGACTAGTTTTAAACAGTGACGTTATTTTTGACAGGTTTGTTATAATTAACTAAGTAAAATTATGCGGATGACTAAATTAGGTTGGAGAGGCTTTTGACAGAAGAGGGGAAGCAGGGAGCCAACGCCAAACTTTAACCTGGACGCCACCAATGCTTTGAACTTCTTCAGCGATTCGAGATTCATTCTTTGAGACATCTGCAACTACTTTATTCCACACGTTTTCCTTCCGGTCGGGGAATCAAATGGTCACGGATGTGGTTGATCGCCAGAAATTCATCCTGGTCACTCATCCTGTACAGTAAGATATTATGGAATGTAGTGGAAAGATTTTGATTGGAAGTAATACAGACATTAATTTGTGTTTGCATGTAATTTTAATACCTGGACTCTTCAGCATGTTGTTGAAGAATGTCAACGATTGAAGCAGTGAATTTC
>JAAXNX010002371.1:0-13693 GCA_036491905.1 Folsomia manolachei
TTTCCCAATTCAACCTCTGTACGTTATGTTATCCAGTGTAAAGTCCAATTTAGACCATTTTACCAACTGATGTGCATCTCTACTTCCTGCAGAGTCTCTTAACTTGAGCAGCATCGTTCACTCTTTATCAACTTTTCTGACTGCCACTTTAGTCGTTTTGGAAAAAGTTCACTGCTTGATGTACACCGAAAAAAAAGTTTATAAAATGAAAATCAAACTAAAACTGTAAATTGTAAAATAACAAGGCCAATGTACATGCTTGTCTTGCACACTTGTCTTTTAACCAAAAGCCTTCAAACCATGAAATTTGTTGTCAATTAGTTCAAACCACGTTTAAAAGTACCAAAACAGATTTTCCATCACACACAACCGAGCATCATCATTAAATCTAGAAAATGGATCCCAATTTGTTCCACATTTACCTTCCCAATTTATATTCAACTCACTCCTGTCTGCCTCCAGGAGGAGAGAGAGCATTAAAATGAGAAAGACAAATGAGAGAGCTAAGTGGTTGGAAAAGCGGTGAAAGTAACTTCAATCAATCAAGGACCAAATAACAACCCACCCACTGAATTGCATAGGTAAATCAGCCCAGCTTTGTCAATTCATCTTGGCAGAAGGTGGAAAGACATCAGTGTCATGATCACACGAATAAAATCACTTTGAAGAGCTGTATCCTACCTTAATTGCACAAACACATTTTGCAATGGAAACTAACTTCTTTTCAAGATGTGCTCCATTCTTCCGAAAACATGATAGGTTAACGATGCGGACTTATTTACATAGGCACAAAGTTACCTTTGTTTCTTGTTCACAATGGAGATCAAGACAAAAGGGAATTGCCAATGGAGCAATTTCCCTAAACCAACAACCAATGAATGATTTCCTGCTAAATTTTTTACGGCATTTTTGCATCTCAAGCCCTCATTTACAGCCACATTTACTGCTCTCCTTAATCCAGAGAATAGATGAAAATGTGACAATGTTAAATGATCTCACTTAACCCAACCCAGATGTTAACCGAGTTAACTAACTCCTGGGAGGAGATTGATCAGGAGGATCAGCATCAGTTGGATTATTGGAGAAAAGTTTTGCTTCAGCAATTCTACCAGGGCAAGTCCACTGGGAAAGCAATAATGATTGAGGGCAGGCTCTTCATGTTATGTTCATGCTCTCGAATTTAGTTTCCCAAAGTATTGCAAATGTTGTGTTAGATGAGAATTGGAGTTGTTTGGGCGGTGGTATGGTGGACTGCTACTGCCATTGCTCGGCTCAACTCAACTTTGCTCTGGAGAAAGTAGAACAGGAGAGAAAATGGAGAGAGAAAGCGATCAATACTAAACACCGACCCACTGGCATAGCAGCAGCACCGTCAAACCTTAGTGGGACATGGAAGGAATTCTATCCATCCATTCAGTTACCTAGATATTGGCCAGTAAGGTATAAACTAACTTAGAATTGTACTTAATAGTAATTCAGTATTGGATTGGATTTTAAATTAATTACTGACTTTGGCAATTTGAATGAGTGTGACGATCTGTCAAGAATTTATGTATTTTGTGTAAAAATGAGAAGAGTACAAAAAACTAGCTTTTCAAATTTTCAATTATTAATCAAGTGCGATTATGAGCAAACCCATTTGTGCTTAATATCATATATTTCACTTTTAATCGAATCTACTCCTGACTTAATTTCTGGCTCTGTACAAACACGGATTGTGGTTGAATTAATCTCATTCTCCACTAATTTCAGTTCACTTGTTAGCAAAACCCACAAGCTGCAAATCCTAAACACAAAATCAAATAGCAGGCATTACATCATGACATACTAGCAACATCAAATAGTATACCTACCAATAATCCTCTTTATTTGGGATAGGAAAATTCTACCTTCATTCAATTCACTTGTTCAAAGAAAATAACTTTCTCTTCAGCCAGCTAACCCGAATCACCAATATCATTTCCTACCGGACTCCCGACTCCCACTCCAATCTTGGAAAAAAGTTCTGCCACATTATTCCAATCCTTTCTTTTTTTTGTTTCTTTGTTTGAAAATCCCTTTACAATGCAGCGGAATGAATCAATGTATAATGGAAGCGGTGGGAATTGTTTCCTTTTGTAAAGTGCTGAGCTAAAGTATTTGAGGTACTTGATTTTATTTTGGACTTATTCCTTTATTTTTTGGATTGCATTGTGGTGCATATTAGGATTACAGGAAATAAAAGAAGTATAGAGATTCCAGAGAGGCAAATATTTCATTTGTTTGTAGTGAATAATGGTGAAAATGGTAATTCAGTGGACTATTGGTGGCACGCTTGAATTGTAGGTTATGCTGGCAAAATCAATCTGAGGATCACATTTGGAAAATAGTCGCGCGTGCTTATCAATACATTTTTAGTCTGTTTTGGCGTGACGTGGCGTATTCCATCACCACCAGTTTTCACTATTTTCACGTTCCACTGGGTGCAACGGGAGAAAGACATCCTGGAAAAGTGGCCCTGAGCTTATTTGCTTTGTTGAAAAGACGAGACAACGAGGATTTACAATTTGGTTTTGTTTCTCCCTCTCGAGAAGATAGTCATCCTTCACTTTTCTCTTTCTTCTTGGAATGGGAAATGGAACATTTATAATCTTGATAAGCGCACGGTGAGTGGTTTCTATCCGATGAATTTTCTATGAGGAATGGAATAACTTTGAATTTTTTGTTCAATATTCACTGCAATTTCTTTAAGCTCTGCTGACGTTTTTTTATCAAAGTGCATTTTGCCAAAGATGGGATAATATATGAAAATTTCATTGCTTTTCTTTAAGCTTTTTACAATTCAACGATTTCGAATTTTCATAAAAAATTGCAGGGTATGGCCAACCGACTGAGAAAAATACAATTTGCTTCATGCTGAGAAAAACAGGGATCTCGACCTCGACACAAATCGAATTAGATTCTGTGCTTTCTCCCAATAAAGTCTATCTAGTTGTGGACTGATATTTGGTTCGTTTGAATTTTGAAATCTAAAAAACAAGAACTCTTTCTTCCTTATATTGAAAAATTTTTGCTTTTGTTTCGCCTTCAAAAATCTATCCAATTTTATTTTAATTTTAAATCACATCCTGCATCCACTCCCAGCTTGCTCCAACTTTCTCCAATATTTCAACTTAATTCTAATATAATACTCAATTTTCTCCTAAATTCATTCCAAGTTCTCAACTGATTAAATCAGGCCAGACGAGAGCGAGCAAGAACAAATTGGATAATGTGAAATATCAGATTTTACTTGGGACGAATCTCATCCAGTAAATAAATTGAAGGTTGCTTTCTCCTTGACATCTGCTCTTACCCGTTTATGGATGGTCTCCGAATCCTTGCAAATTTATTGAAAGTGAAATTGTAACTGGCTAAAATTGAGCGTTTGTCAGTCTACTTTGATTTTATAAAAGGAACCACAAAGTGCAAACTTGACAATTTCTTGCTCTGACTCATCACTTTTCATCTGGCTCAAATTGAAGTTTAAGTCATGAGTGTTGACAATAATGAGATCAAATCAGGTTTATTTTGACACCCGCAGCCAATGAGGCATGTCCTTACCACCTATTGATTAAATGTCAAATGGTGAACTACTTTCTTACAGGTTTATATATTAAATCTTGCTCATGCTTGAGTGCAAATGTTCAGAGAGTGGTGTGGGATGACTCACATTATCTGTCATGCCAAATGTCATAACATAACGAGTATGATATATGTAATTGACAAGAGCATTTATTACTTAGCTGTCTCCTTGTCGCTTGTAGATAGTTTACAATGAGAAACTGTAAATATTTAGGTGTTATCCGATACCATTCGTTCTCTTACAATATTCAAGTCAACCTGTCTAGCCAATTTAGGCTGTCCAGATAAATTGTGGGATTCAACAATAATAAAGTCTAAGTGGATATGATACATGCCGTAGTTTATTGCTGAGATAAGTGCCTGCCGTGAAATAAGGAACTGTCAAAAAGTTGTTTCGTCATACTAACATTAAGAGCGATGCAGTTTTCAAGTTTTTAAATTGGCTCAAATTCGCAAATTCGCTATATAAACTTTAATTTGAGAATTGAGCACTGCGTCAAAATTCTAATTCAACTACACATGTAGCAGGGTTATGTTGGGCTACTTAATTTATTATTTAATGCGTTTTCTATTCATCAAATCCAATGTCGTGACTCATTGGAGGTTTAAAGAAGGAAAGAAACTACTCGTAACACCTCTTGAGCTCGACACACAAACTTATTTTTCAATTCAACTGTATCGTACTTGAGCTACTTGTCTTATTACATTAGTTCCGTGAGCCACATACAAAACTCTTAATCGATATCATGGTATTATTGATTACCTTATTGATTTACCATTTACCATTTACCAAGGTAATTTGAATTGTAAGTGAAATGGCGACAAATTCTGAATGTTTTCTCCTCAATGAAAATTATCTATGCACAATTATACACTTTAACTAAGGAAATGTTAACATGGAGCTTTAATATCAAAGCAATTTTGGTCTAATAAGTCTTTCTTACATGATTAGTCGTAAATTGCAAAAAGTAATAATTGTATGGTGCGGTGTCCAAAATTTGCTGCCTTGCAGAAAATTACTTTACCAATTATCCGTAAAGTACGCTGGAACAGAGAAATCCTACTCAAATCGGTTGCCAAAATTTAGCAGTGTAGGGAAATTAACGAGTTTCATTTGTAATCTAGCCAAAAAATGTCTCCCATCCAACGCCCTTCGTAGTATGCTTGAACTTCTTTTTGCCAGATTTTCAAGAAATAAGTAAAATTTCTCCATGAAGATAGATCTAAAAAGTTTTTTGTCTTATTATTTTGGTTCAATCATACGTTACTACTATACTGGATCCTGCCAATACAACATTTTTGGAGATATGCGTCATTCCACCAGCCAAAAAAGTTGAGCCGTTTCAAAAAAAGTAGGATTAAGTTAAGAGGTCTTGGAGAGAAAATCCAGAGTCAAACTTTTCCTTTCTAAATCGAATCCCTAAAGAGCAGATCAGATTATTTTGAAAGAAATAAACTACATTCCAATATTGCGCAGTGGATATTGTGAGTAGTTATATAAGCAAATGGTAAAATATGTGGTTTAAAAAATTCGGAACAATGTGTTTTAGTTACGAAAGTTTCGAAAATGCTTTCTAACCACTATACAACACAGTTTAATTCGCTTATAGCTTTTAAATCTGATTTTGATTATAATTGGAGTAGATTACCGTTTGAAAATTTAGTAAACAGTTTTAGCACTTGCTTACACGGCAAATTTTCTAGCAGACATGAATTCCAGCCTATTTTCTAGAAATTATTCCAAACTAAACAAGCTCCCGTAAAGTCCACTACTTACTGGATCCTAAGCAATTTTTTATAATTACTGTAATTATTTTTCCCACATTGGTTCAATGTTGTGTTTTGTTTATTTATGTCATTACTCTTATGACAGAAAAGAAAGGATGTCAACTAAACATTCATTACATTGGTTGCAATAAAACAAAGCCCGTCGTCCATGAAAAAGACTACCGACAATCATGCGATGGCATCATTTTATTGATGTGTTGTGTCCTGAAATTTACTGTAATGTAAATGATCAAACATAAGACCAAGGCCGAAACGTACTTATCTGCATTCCAACACAAAAAAGTTGAAATGTCCGAATCAGCTATAAATTTACTTCGCAAAACCAGACTTGCAAAAATTAAATTGATTGAAAAAATTACCACAGGAGGAATTCTCCGGAATTTGCTCTCGATGCGACAAAAAACTTTTTTTTACGTCGTGCTGTGTTAGTTGATTGTAAACTGTTGGAAGTCCGTGTCAAATGCTCGTTAACCAAATTACAAAAAAACAAGTTCAATTACGGTGAAGGAATCAACTTGAAAAAATGAGGTTGATGTTTGTTTGCCATGTATTTATGTTGAGGAGAAAAAGCTACTTCTGCAGTGCATTTAATGTTGCAGAAAAAGGACGTTTTTTAAATGGTATCCTTTGACGCAGACGATTTACTGAGATAGGGTTGGCTGGGGATTGAAGTGAAAATAAATCTTGGTAGTAGCACTTTCAGTAATGTAATGTGCTTGTCTGTAGGGAATAAATAGCTTTTAAAACCATTCATGCAGGTACACAGTTTTGGAGTAAAAGGGTTTAGTAAATGAAATACAATTGTGTTTCACTTTCAACATGAGCGGCTACAAATGCATAAAGTTGTTAAAAAGGTAAAAAGAAAGTTTCTCGTGATGGTGGAGAAAGTCAGATTGATGTTGGCAATAGTTTAAATTTTTTTAATACATTAATATCTCTTGTAAACGAGATGGAATAGAATGGGTGGACTTACCTGCGGTTTATTCTTCTTTTCCCAATACCGAAGCAGTATTTTAATCCTGATGGCATTTATCTCGATCATAGCGAGGCAGATAAAAATAATTTTTTGCAGACTTCACAAAAAAAGTAATTTTCTTTTGCTCAAGTTTCCTAATGCAAGTTTCCTAATGCAAGTATATGCTAATTCTTTCCAGAACATTAATTCACGGAAGATGACATATTGCTCAACAAAGTTTTTTTCGTAACTATCTACAAATAGTTCCCGGAGAAGTCTGCGGTTTTATTATTTGTTTCGCTGCAAATACTCTGCAGAACTAATAAGATATTTATCCGAATGATGTACCGAATAGAAGAGTACATGAAATTTACTGGACATTTTTTGGCCGGGAGATATTTAGGAAACAAGCAGGAATGCCAGATTCTGAGGACAAGACTGGCTAAGAACCAGAAATGATACAGCCACAGCCACCCACGGTTAAGGTTACGTCGCAGGCCACCCAGGGCTCAATTCTATCCTGGCTGCAAGTAGCCTTGTAGGCACCCAGCAGCATTTGCCAAATAGGATTATTATACCACGAGTCACAACCAACCACAACTTTTACTTTTACCGAATATAGGCAAGACGTATTTTACAATGTACCCAATCCGACAGCATTTTAAAAAGTTGGACTCGTTGTGAAATACATTTTCAATCCTTAATATTATCCAGTCCTCCGAATATTTATGTACTAGCAAACAAAAGAAGAGTGAAGGTATTGAGTAACTTTTTCTTCTCTTACCTAAAATATTTCATAGTTTGCAACCAACCAGGATTTACGAGCATTCTTCTCCGTAAAAGCCAACTCGTGTCAAGTCTCTCAATTCGGATTGAGCTTGAACGGGATATTTTTGGAAATAGGAATAAGGAATCAGGTCGGAGGATTTTTTACTTTCTTTTGGGAATTTGATCTGACATTCGAGTTCTGGCTTGGCTTACCTTCCCTAAGCTGCTTGGTTGGACAAAGTAATAATGCTCTGTTACATTCTTTCCCAAGAAAGAAGACCAAAGGTTGTCAGCTTGACCTGACTTGACTTTCTCCGAACGCGTTATTAGTACTCAACTTCAGAGTGTATTAACCACAGTGCTTCATCTTGATCTCACTTCTTTCCCATGATTTCTCTCTACTTATTCATCATCTCCGACTAAATTAATCAATCTCACTCAAGAATTACAAAACTAATCTCGGCCAACGTGCTGTTCATCTCGTGATTTCTAAGAGTTGGTGGAAAGACACCACACAACCAACCTCGGGAGAAATGTTTCATTCAAAACTTTCGCCCGTATTTCCATTTCTTTAATGCTACCCAACTTTCTTCTGTACTCGGGTGTCCAACAAGGAAACGATAACGGACTCAATAAGAAACAGAAATGGAGCCAAGCCACGTTGATGGTTCATGAATAAGCCATGATGCTCTGGTGGGTGGTGGGTGGTAAAAGTTTCCTTGCAAAGGTTGTACTCTGTCTGGAATGGATGGTATTGCGAATTCTGGGCTTAATGACGTCAGCAAAGGTTATCTTTCCTTGGTTAAGTTGCCTTTGGTTTCAGTCCACTCTTTCTCCATACATACTTCAAACAATTCGGGTTCATGTTCACAGCGTCCATGCACATATCTGGGTATTCATCCTGCCAAAAATTCTCCAGTACGAGAAGAAAGGAAAGCAGAAAATCGTCTGCGGGCGGCGAAACCAGACGAGATAGGGGCTGAACTGAAACTGCTCCCATTTCAGTATTATAAACATTACAGTGCTTTCTCCAGTTAATGGACCGTCTTTGTTTGAACACAAGTCAGTTGGACGTTTTAGTTGGACTCGGATTTAGACCCGTACCGGGGTTTGACTTTCACTTGCCAAAAAAGATAGAGTGTATCAAACATCTAAAATCCAACAAACTTTGAATGGTATGTGAAAACGCTTTTTTGCTGATAGTATGTCTGCTAGGCAAGGAGAACCAAGGGCAAGTTTAACATCGAGGTATTTTCCATTTCCTCGATCTATTTTTCTTTTCTACAACCAGTCTTTAAGTGTTATTTTCTAAGAAAGAATGTATTTTATTACTCGACAGTTTTAAAATAGTTGAATTCACATGTTTGTAGGAAATTGTTTCTTTTATGTTGTTTATTTATGGGGATGGATTCATATTACGGAACACCAGGTAGTCTTTACAGATATAGACATCAAACATTCAGGGAATGAGGGAAGAAGTTATGTACAATTTGGCTAAACTGTAACAAAAGTCAAGAATGTTTGTGTGGTATGTGGAATTTTGCAACCAGGTAATGTTAACCGGAAGAAAAACATTCATAAGGTATGCAGGCTGGTGAGGCATGTAAAATTTTGTAGAAATAATATCATTCCGAAGGAAACTATGCCGTATGAAACCAAGTACAATGAGATTTTGCAAAATAGATAAAACCAAAATCCCTTATTTCGGAAATCACCCTGCCACGGATGCCTTTACATTATCATCAAAATGCAAATTGAATTTGTAACGTGTTTTCAGGGCATACACATAAATTTCATTACTACTGAGCAAGACAGTGAAATGAACGACCAAACGTCAGCTCAAGGTGATAAAGAAAGCAAACCAAACATGTGACGTGGATCCAGATAATAAAGGGTGAGACTTAAAACAATGAAATCGTACGGAAGGATGGACGGCTTCCGTTTACGACCCTGGAGAGAACAAGGCATTTATTTGGAGAAAGCAAGAAGACATTTTTATGCTAACTCCGATCCAATATTGGCAGATATTGGAGATAGTATTCTACCAAGTAACCAAACTAACTAATAAAATAAACCGTGTTGATACTTCACCAACTGAAAACCCAAACTGGTGTGCCGTCCTAGTAATTGGTCGATATGTTTGACTTTATGAGTGTGGAATATGGGCCAATCATTTGCGTACCTTATTATGGCAAAATTTTGGCAAATATGGCAATATTTGTATTTATGGATCTCCTCGTTTCATCTACTGTACAAAGAAATATCCCAAATGTTAAAATAATCCTTACACCGTGAGAAACCAGCACTTTCTAAAATTCCGATTACTCAACCCGTTCAATTTTCGATGACTGAAATTAGTCATAAAATAGCTGCATGCCTCCACAACTAAATTATTCATCAACACATTTGTACCAGTTTATAAGTATGTAGAACTAGGAAAGTGTGAAAATTTGATTTATAGAATTATGCAAGATTTGAATATGCTTTTCATTCTTCTCACGTACTCGATTTTAAGGACCACATAAATAAACTTTCTGTTAGTACTACAGATAAATCCACACCGCCAAATGTGTCTTCGAGTTACAAAAAGGACACGAAATTGGTGGGCTGCTACTATAATTTTCATGATTTGGCGTCCAGCCTGTCCGCAATCAATCGTGAAATTACTGTTTAGACAGGCATTTTGCAAATACTCGTTTATTTTCGTCATCAATTTTATTGCTGACAGAAGTCCATAATTTCTTAGGGACAGAAGGGTCCAAATATTCGACGCAGTTGGAATTATTAATTTGTTTATCTGTCATATTGCATTGCAGTAGTGTGCCAAATTCCTCTTTCAGCAGAGCATTACTAATAAATTAGTATTATCCGGGTGAGGAATGTCCAATTCAATTGTGCAATATTGAATGAACCTGACAAATGCAGGATATACAAAGGAGAGTGGAAATACTTAGAAAATGTCCCATAATTTTGTTCCTAGAGGCTGACAAAAAAGAAAATTTCTTGTCAACTATATTTACATATATCAGAACCAAGGAGTGGTCACAATTCGCAAATTAAAAGATTGCAATCATTTTACAGTGTTCCACGTCAAGATGGTTTTATTTGTATATTTGCCATTCATAAATTCGCAAAGGTGTGGCCGCAGTATCGTGTAATGTGTTTGTAAAATGAACGAAATAATGCCTATCAACTTTTGTGCAAATTGCTGCTGGCTTCAAATAAATGTCTTTAATTTCTTCCAAAAATTTGTGAAAATGACGCCTTCCGAACTTGCACTGAACTTGAATCCACCTCAAATTGTAACATTTCCCCAAAATATTTGTCGAGATTGTGCATATCTCCAATAAACAAGGTCCCTCCACTCCTGCGGATGGCGTAAGATATCTTTTATGTGGATTTATTTATTACAAAGTAACGCAAGAAATGGGCGGAAGGAAGCAAGGCACGTACACCACTACAAACACTACATTACAACACAGACCACGTCTCCTCACTATTTCTTCATCTTGTCGTAACAAGATGAAGATAGAACTTCAGTAAAGTTCTCTCTCCTGAATTTTTGGCAAATTTCCATCCTATTTCTTCCACCCAACCACAAACAGAACTTGCTTTGACACAGTTGACTGTCAATTCNGAATTTTTGGCAAATTTCCATCCTATTTCTTCCACCCAACCACAAACAGAACTTGCTTTGACACAGTTGACTGTCAATTCAATACCGGCATTAGTTTGGATGCAGTGGTGTGGTTTGGTGTGATGACTAGACTCGGGATAAATAAAAAGGAAAACATAGGAAATGCGGAAAGGTTGGCAGTTGGCGTACGGACAATAAACCGGAATTTCACAATGCACAAGAAGAACACAGTTCATGATACTTTAGTGGCTTAAAGCACGAGATGACATCATCCAGACTTTTTAGCTTGAAGATCGTAAGTAAAACAAAACAAGGCGGAAGATTCCATTATGTAATTTTACATTTGTGTTCCTCACAAAAACACTACACATTGCAAACAAGGGTGGCATTGTGTAATTGTGATTTGCTCGAAAAAAATGAGGGTTTATGAGAACATGGCATATATCCTGGTGAGTAGGATACCAAAAGAATCTTCATCCAACTCAATTCCCTTTGGAGAATTGTTACATTATTACTCTTGATCCTATTGCGGAGGCGTTGTTCTGTGCAGTTTATGTGGAAAAAAGTCAATATTTCTTGTCAGAGGTCTGCCTGGATCTGGCTGGATAATGAGGTAATGGAACGGAATTTGGAGAGCGGAATCTAATAAAAAAAACTTTCATTTCCGTGTTAAGCATCTAATTCCTAACCCATATTCGGGTTAGATATGAGAATCAAGTCGATTAATTTAGCTTGTCTGGGACGACTCAGGATGAAGCACATGATGTAGCTGTGCTCGAGATAATGGCTACGCATTAAAATTCTAAGTGAGTGCAATGCAAAAGACAAAACAGTGCATGACGATAAAAACTCATAATTGGCTAGTTGACTAGATTTTATCCGGTTCCTCTCGCAAATAAATGTGATAGCAATCTAATTACTTGCCCGCCTGTGTGCAAATAGAAATGGCTTTGTTAGTAGTTAGTGTATCAGATGAACGGATTTCGTTTAGTTTGCGAAATAATTACTACGTAATTTTGCGCAATATAGGAATAACTACGGTGAACGAAAGTCTTGTTTTGTTGTTGAAAGTTCTCCGAAATTAGATAGAAGTCAAAGATATCGTAAAATTAAGTACGTTAAGACTTTGATGGAGCTTCAGTTTAAATGCTTACGTTTTATGGGCCTGTATAATGTTGGGATCTGCAGAGGTTTTTATTCGTTTGTCAAATTGTATGTATCCACATGTGAGTTCTATATAGAGCTGCTGAAACTATATTGCTTGATGTTTGCTTAATTGTTTCTTGTTATTTGCGCAACAATAAATAAACAAGACCAGCTCGAGAGCTTTGGTGTATTACATTCTTAGATGTCATGAGTGCACTGAGTATTCGTTTTTTCGAAAATTAATAGCAAGCTTAGTTTCCGGAAGTTTATGTGTTCAATTGTATTTCAAAATATTTTTAGTGTCTAAACTACAAACTTCCAAAAATACAATTTGAGTACAAGTTGAATATCAAGCCGAGAGATACTATGACCAGGCCACCTCATTCTGAAAAAAGGCTGTCTGGAGAAAGTCTGAAGAAAGTAGACAGGACGGAGGTGACAAGAGAAAGTAGGTCGACCCCAAATTCACTCAACTCATTTCAATCCAGCCAAACAAACTCCAATAATCATTACGCATAATATCAACATAAACCTGATTTTAAGTCAAGATAAACTCCATGAAATGGGCAAGCATCGAATCAGAATTTTACACGAATTCATACGCTCAATTTTGTGTCAACATGCGATACAAGTATTGAACTTAGTAATTCTGAAGGAAAAATATCAACATCAACCTGATTTTAAGTCAAGATAAACTCCATGAAATGGGCAAGCATCGAATCAGAATTTTACACGAATTCATACGCTCAATTTTGTGTCAACATGCGATACAAATATTGAACTTAGTAATTCTGAAGGAAACCCTCTCATTATTAAGAGATGAAAGGTATACTTTTAATTTTGCAAACATTTAATGTGGTCAAGTTAAATTATGGCTTACTACCTACCTATAGCTATGTAATGTCGTATTAGAATCCAATTCCGAACCATTACCGAATTGTGACTGCACTCGGGAAATCATTAATTCTTACATGTTGACTGCAAGTGGAAATCATTCAGGACATGTTTAGGCAAAGTTTTCTACCATATTAAAATACAATAGTCATGAAATGTATTGCGTTCTAAAAATATCTATTCGTAAGAAAATTACGTCTGTTATGTGCAATTCTGTGCGAAAATTCCAAGAAGCACAATCAAAATTTAACACAAAAGATAATGTTGGAGTCCATTGATAAGTTGGAATTGTTGAGAAGCAGTGCCTCAAAGGATTTTTAGGACATTTAATATTACTATTGAGTGACTTAGATGGTGTACTTATTGTCATCAATATATTTTGAAATATGATAATGTCAGGTATTTCAGACATCGTTTTACAACTGCAATACTTCTTTAGATATGCCGACCCATTTTTTTATCCCAAACTGTCAATTGTCACTCCACCCAACAAATATGCCAGAATTGCAACGATATTATCCCAATGTGGTAACACCATGAATCATGCATGACTCTACAACAAAGAAGCATGCCTTCATAATTAATTTCACTCACAAGAATGCGACCCGTGGTAGTTTGTCCAGAGATAAGCTCGCCCGCCCAGTCCTTTGCCTCGGTCTAGTTAGATAAACAAACAAAACATTTTAAAATGGATGACAATTTCGGGTACAGCGAATATTACATGCAAGAATTAAGTAATATTGAAGACGAGCTAGGTCCTACATATTGTGGAACAAAGTGTGGAGTTCGGTTAGATCCATGCCTGGTTTTGGAGGAAATGATTGACGCCAATGTCAAGGTCAAAATTGCCGGAAATGCCGGAATTTCTATACGGTCAATAAATCGGGGAGAAAAACCAACTT
>JAAXNX010002372.1:0-13688 GCA_036491905.1 Folsomia manolachei
ATGGGCTCCCTCCCCAAATACCAGAGTTCGGCCCCTCTCTTCTCCCCATGGTTGACGGTGCCAATCACGGAAAAGTCATGATTAGAAGACGCCGCAGGTGAGCCAGGAATTGCGACAGATACCATTATCAAACCCACTGGGGACAAAAAGGACAAGAATCACAATTTGGTCACTTCCACCACGCCAAATAACTTACAAGAAATGAAGTAGAATGCGAATCCCAGAATAAAATGAAGGAAAATAATGATTCCACGAAGGGTCCGATTCATACACCGAATCCCACCCAGAGACGCCAAAAGTACCGCGATCAATATAGCCACCCATCCAAAGACACGATGCGTCTTCCCAGTTTTTGACAAACTCACACCCAGTATCGCCCTCGCCTCCACCAAACGCCACATTGCCACGATAAAAAGAAGCGGAATAAGAAAGGCAGCTCCCACATGAACCTAGGACCACACCCAGTGAGACACTTGTGTGTGAAACAAAAAGACAGGATTGGAGTACTTACAAAATACCAGATTTTATGCAAGAATAATCTCGAGTCCATGAATGTCTCCTTGAAGTAGCGAACCAGGAAAATGCTTATCGGAGTGATGAACATGACGATAATAGTCATCACAAGCCCATGAAGGACACGAGAATCCTGTCACAAATCAATGAATTACTCTCCTACTCCGTGGGTGTGGTTAATTCCAGACCTTGAAGATACTTACATAGACATAAAGACTGTAAGGATTCTCCGCCACCATCATTCCTCTATTATAAGCTCTCGTCGTCTTGAACTCCTTTTCCTTCTTGGCCACCAAAATTGGTGACGGCGTCGGAGTAAAGGGCTGCGCCGGGATGGATGGACAATAGGGAAATTCCTTCTTCAATTTGTCCACAACTCCGCAAAACGCCAGTCTCGTCTGATGGTGTTTTCCTTCAGGTCCATACTTCTCAAACCAATCCGGCCTCGAACTCCCTTCCGTCGCTTGGATGACCCTTTTCAGCGCCGGATCTAATCACAAAAGAGTCCAAATTAACCATGACTTTAAATGAAGTGGGTGTGACCTCCTCCTCCTCCTCACTTACCCACAGTCTTCTTCCCATAATCACCAAAGAACTCGTTACAAGGTGGCGGAGCATTATCCAACCTCCCAATCCCCGGATTCCAGTACAGTCCCGTGTTACACCTCCCCAAAATCGGTGGCATCTCCGACAACACCGTATCCGTCAGATAACCCACCTCATTCCTGTTTAACGTCTTCTTCCCATCTTCTGGATCCCTATATTTCGGCTCCAAATTGTAATACAGCGTCCTAAACCTCTTCAACGGTCTCCCACTGGTTGCATCCCACTCCGCCTTGATATCCAGCCCGACACAGGTCCCATCATAATAAGGGTGTGGCCAATACTGGACTCCAAACTTGTCATACGGACTACCCGCCGCCTCACCGACTTGAAGACTACACCAACTACACGTCGGATCCGGATGGCCTCCCTCTGGAACCGGATTACCCGCCTGCCACACCTCATTTCCTCCGATTCTTCGATGTAACCGGGTCACAAAGCTGTCCAACTGGTTATCCATGTTCACACGGAATTCGCTGTAATTGCCTCCAGCCCGCCCCAACTCTCGCCAAGTCTCCCAATCAAATTCATGGAGAACTCGCTGCACCGCGGTGTGGATAGCGTAGGCCGAAACAAGCCTGTTGGTTATGGGGGTGTAATTCGAATCTTTCCATATTCCC
The DNA here is from genome assembly GCA_036491905.1 of Folsomia manolachei. Classification (NCBI taxonomy): domain Eukaryota; kingdom Metazoa; phylum Arthropoda; class Collembola; order Entomobryomorpha; family Isotomidae; genus Folsomia; species Folsomia manolachei. The sequence continues at coordinate 1,737 of JAAXNX010002372.1, forward strand.
CAGAAGGAGCCTCCCTGCCTCCCTCATTATTCCGGAACACTTCGGGATAAGTCCACGTCCTTCTGGAGGCAAAGGTCGCTTTAGCTTGGGCCGTAATTACGGTAAGGTCACCAGGAACGTTGTAGATGAACTTTATGGATCCTCCGAAACTGGAGGTGGCGTCGGCGCTGGCATTCTCGTTCTGTTAGAGACACACCCATTAATTAACTGACTAATTAACTAACTAATGGATAACTTACCGCCTTCAGGGCAGCTCCCTCTGTAACGGAAATGATGTGCTCTTCCGGAGGACCATTCCTATCTTGCGGCATATCCTGACATCTCGTCTCCGGACCTTTGTACGACTCCTTCTTGTTCTCTAATTCGCCCACTGTCTTCATTTCCTGGATACCATTCAGTTCCTCGGAACAAGTGACCGAGTCCACGCCACGAGGGATAGGGTCCGCATTTTCCCAGTAGGACGGACCATGGTCCGCGTGGGAGGAGATGAACACAAATCGGGTGGAAATGGAGCGTTGGATCACTAAAAAAAGGAAAGATTAGAGTTTGAAACATTTATTTCGAATTATTAGCCCCTTACTAAATGTCTTGTCCGGATCAGGGACTCCAACCTCAATATTTATCCTCGGAATCCTTCCAACTTCTAAGGTTTCATGCATCACGATCCCATTTGCGCTGGGGGTGTGGTGGAGAAAGCAAATAAAATACAATCCACATGGCACGACGCTAATTAGTTCAAATAGGTCAACTCACACGAAATCCAGGTCATAATACCGATTACAGAAGGAGTTATCCAGTCTAAAATTGAGATGGATTTCCTTCACAGCCTCCCCCTGCCCCCGTCCGTACCTGGCATCTCCCCCACTCCACCCTCGACTGTAGTAGAAGTTGTTCCCATACTAAACAATGTTACAACACAGTTACACCCACTGATACCATATTTCATTTCCTTTCTCCTCCCTCACCTGAGACTCCGAGTACTGGACAGCTCCACACGGCATAAACTGCTGGGTCAAGTATGGCTCCTTTGGATTCCAACCGGCCTCCTCGCATTTTGGGAAATCTTTGACGAACTCCCCAATCCCACCCACCCATGCTCTCCGGGGAGGACCTCGCTCGTCTGAGGACAACAAACAAAGTATGACAGTGGTACAGCGAGTCATAATTTTGAACGGATTGGATTGTAGCTGCTATGATATCCAAGAGCTCCTCCGCGATAAAAGTCCCGAGTCTCGGCAATAAAATCCTTTTGATGGTTCCCGTTCAGATCCCTGGAACAGCCGCGACTCATCCTGTCCTCCGCTATCCGCTCGCTCTGACCAATGATGGGAAGTCTCCTCCTAACAATTAGTCCATAAATAACCCAGAAATCAACTTATGTCTTATCTGAATATCTCACCTGCAGCCAGAACTGGGAGTAAGGCGTCCTATACCCCTCCTCGATCGCGACCTCGCGACGGTGTCCTGTTAAATACGAACAGAATTAGGTCACTATTGAGGCACTCCTTTCCCCCTGTCCTTACCTTTCCCCATTTTTGGAACATTAACACAAAAATAGTGCGGATTGTAGCTGCTATGATATCCAAGGGCTCCTCCGCGATAAAAGTCTCGAGTCTCGGCAATAAAATCCTTTTGATGGTTCCCGTTCAGATCCCTGGAACAAAAGGGCACAAAATTAGGTCACCAACTTACTTCAGTGGGTGTGGTGTGTCACTCTCATCTTACAATGGAACTCTTGCCATACACGTCACCCGCTCCCTGGGTGGAGTAACAGGATAACTTCCCAGGGGGATGTTGTGATGTTTAGCAAGGTCATCTAAATCCGTGTAGAGTTGTCCAGTCACGAAACCACACCCAGCCAGGAACAGGAAGAGGAGAACCTTCATCTTGCGACTGCTTCCGTCCAACTTTCTAAACACAATGAAAAGAAACAAAATTGTCCACCTGACCTCCAGAGTCCAGCGCATCCGGCATCACTAACGGAGACAGACGCTGTGACGGCGTGGTGACACTGACTCCTACCAAAATCAAATATTGGGACACCATACAAATCCAGGTAAACAAATAACTCATTTATTAACATCATTTTACATCTAGATCTATTTTTGTGCGGTACAGAAACTATTTCCTTTTAAAGTATGTCCTATTACAAATTACAAGCTTATCCAGATTCTGACTTATGTAATGACACAATATCTTGTTGCAGCAGTACCTTGACCATAAGTTGCAATCTCCAGTCCAAACTCCGTGTCTGAAGTTGTTGGCGAATTCAATTCCTGTCTCTCGTCTTGATTCTCATTTCCGTCTGTATCCAACCTTTCAATTTCTTTTTCTTCATACAAAGATTCAATAATGTTTTTCTCGAATCTGTCAAAATTTGAGTGATTTCCAATTGCGATGCAGTGGCTGACCGGATGGTATCTCGGCTTCTGATTATAGCCTCCTGTCAGTGGCAAGGCCGATTCCACCCCCAGGAGGAGAATGACGCCGGAAAGAGGGAGGAAAGGAGAAGAAAATGAGTAGGAGTAGGATCCTCATCTTATCTCAGGTCAGCCAACAATCGACCAGGGTCACACAGGTCACAGGTTGCGTCTGTCTTCCTCTGCAAATCTGGCTCTTTTCTCTGTCTGTTTCAAGGAGTAGAAAACTGACGTTCTTCTCACTTTCTACCTGATTCAGTTGTGGGTGGGTGTGGGAGGAGTAGGAGGTCGAGTCCAGAATCACTTTATTTTCAAAATCTTCAAAATTGTAGAGCGCTCCGTTGTTATCGACTGGTTGTGCTTGAGTCCCAAAATACTTTGAAAAGGAAATCATGAAAATTTATCCACTTTTGAACTCTGAACTGGAGGAGGGGGAGGAGGGCAAGAATCCGTTCCCATGGCAACCACACCCAGCCTCCGTCCGTGTCCAATTTCTCCCGTGTTTCTTGAATAATCAGCCAGGCTGAGCCAGCCGCCAACTAACTAACGCGACTGGATGGAATTTAATTTACTAGTGCCAATTAATTAATAACTGATGAATTATTTAATGCACAAATTGGATGACTGATGAAGTAATTAATTATTTATTTATTTAACTATTTTAAACGCTCAAAATCCCAGTTCGACGTCCAACCACCAATCCAACCCAACCCTTCTTTTTTTATTACTCTGCAACTTATCCTAAACAATATGCCACGCGATAAGATAGCTAGTAATTGATAACTACTAATTTTAAAGTCCTCTCTCACTCCCTTCCTGCCATATTATTATTCAGGTCTCCTCCTCCAGGGGGAGGAGGCTTGCGTTCAACTTTGCTCACTTCCAATTCTATTAGCACCCTAGTAGTCAAGTTATCGCTTATCTTAATGATAACTACAAAAATAGCTAGCTACATAATCTAGCCTAGACTCCACTCATACCACTCCCAGGTCACTTATTGAGTGCAGGGGTGTGGTGCAATTGCTCTTATTCATACACAAATTTGGCTGCTTGATCAATATCTAGTTTTATTGATTGATTAGTTGTCCAGTGGGTGTGGTTAGTGTCTAGTATAGCTGCAAGAGGACAATAATATGTGTCGTAACAATGGACACAAACGTTAGAACGGTCCCCTTCTGCATCAAGTAGAAGCCCCCAGAGTCAAACGCCAGCTTTCGGCAGCTCTCCAATTTATGCATGTAGAACTCGTAGGCATACTTTCCTCGCGGGATGTGGCGCAGACCTATGTCGACAAGAAATGCTTGATAAGCTGCCAGTTATCTCAGACAAACTCTGCTCACTCACCCTCCATCCACGACTCCACAAACGTGTGACTTTGCGCGTTCAGCCGTCCCATCGCCGGAAAAAAGATGAAGAGTCGGATACAGTAGTACAGCGCAATTCTGAAACACACAACCACACCCAGATAAGCCCTGATAAGCCTCCGATAACCTCCTCCTTCCTAACTTACATCGCAAACAGCGTGCTTCCCTCAACCGGCAATATTTTCAAGTGTCGAATCGGAGTGTAGAACAGAGTGCACCTGGAAAACCATCAAAATCCTTGCTTATCATCCTGCTTATCATCATGATAAGCCCTTACATGAGCATCATATAAATACTCTGATGAGCAAAGAGCATCTTTGAGAAAGCATTATTCAACGAGTCCACCACCGCCTCGACATCCTTATACCGATCCAGCGCATACTGGATATCCACCACATTCTGGACTACTGACGCCAAATACATTGAGTCCTCATCATACCCCTTCCCACCACCCCCACCACCACCCCCACCCGACTCCGCCTTATTCGCCATCACCTCATTATTCATCGCCGTCATAACCTTAGCCTGAGCTTTGTCCGTTTGTCCAGAGTCGAACTGTGGCTTGCTTGCCGGACCTCCGACGCCTTTGCCTTCAAACGCCGCCTGGAATTTGACACCCAGATAAGTTAGAGGACCTTAAGGGACACTTTTGGATAAGCGCGGACAGGAAAATAGGTGAAATTTCAGCATCTACAAAGGAGGATGGAGGAGAAAGTACCCAATTTTTGATGAGCACCTCGTTAAGATGAGGAACATCACATTGACCATTCGCCATCACGACGGCGCCACGATAACTCAGTGTTTCCAGGCAGTGGACCAAAGAACCGGAGGCGACTATCATGATAACCTCCGTGGAGAAGATGTTTATCCAGATTAGGATCACCATCCACAGTTGGAAGGCTGGAAATAGTCAAGGTTCGATAAGTTTCGATAAGGTTTGAGCTTATCAATGATAAGCACACCCACCTCCACACAAGTATTTGATGGTGGGATCATCCTCCGCCGTGATTTGATAGAGATAAGCCGGAAATCGGGGCATGAACCAGTAATGTAACGCCATACCGATGAAGCCTGTTATTCCCATGAGAATGTAGATGGCGGACGTCTTCTTAAACAGGCTGCAAGATAAGGTCAAAGGTTATCGAGGTTATGGCTTATCAAAGATGAGACAATTATACCGATTCTGGGCCGCATGACACGCTGACATCGTTGGTAACGGGCCACTCGGCATGTTGGAGAGTCCTCGGAGACTGGAACCTGACAAGATAAGGAGTAAGTTAAGGAACTTATTTTAATTGGGCTTATCATTGCTTCTGTTACCGATAACCGTCCTTTCCAATTGACACCAGCAGTCCACACTATTCGCAATCTTATCCTCATTTCTCAAAGAATAGACTTGATTTGCCCATGGGATCCCCTAAAATTGTCAAATAATGACATCGATAAGCTACCAGATTGATAAGCTCCTTGATAACCCTACCATGGCAAACATCCAACAGAGCTGTGCAATGACATTGATTGGGTCCGGCTCGTATTGGATCGTGAGAGCAAGTTGGACCGCTTGAAACGCTGCGCCAAACGTGGTCCCAACGTAATTTATGTAATACAACCATTTCCAGAGACCACCTCGGTAGTGTCCAACCTTTCCATTTTACACTTTAGATAACATCTTATCAACAATATATGCTTATCTTGCTCCCTTACCTTAGTTCCAGTCCCTTCAACCCTGTACGGAAACGAGCCAAATGTCCGGACTAGCTTAAAGTAGAAAGAATATATCCCGAAACCAGAGTCGTCCATGATTCTGGAACGTTAAGTTTCAAAATCCAGGTCCAACTATCCAGACATTCCTGATTTAGGTGGCACTTTGTCTGGAAACGGTTCAAAATGCGACGCAATTGACTCCGAGGCAGCTCTGGACAACGGAGTTGGAACTGAAGTGACGCCAGGAGTTGGGTCGACTGCTGTCGTCAGTTCAGTTAGTCTACGTGGCCCTGGTCCAATTTTAGTGCCATACTCCGGTTGGTTGGCTGGGTTGGGAGCAGGCGTCTCCTTTTTCTAGGCCATGAATATTTTAAAGCTTTTTGGGCTGAAATAATGATAAATAATCCATCAATAAAATCATGGGGTCGACTTCAGCAGTAATATTCTGATAGCGTAGGATTCCTCCGTTGACTTTGTTGCGGAGTAATTTATCATGAAGGTCAGCCAAATATCGATATCCACCCTTTGCTAGAAAATAGGAAACTACTCTTTGCTCTCCTTCGTGGGCTTATCCTACTTTAAGCTCACAACATGTGGGCGACAACTAAAAAGTGGGGTCAATTAGCGTGTCATCAGCTATTACTGGAGTTTCATTGAAATGTCTCAAGTTTAAGGCAGACACCAGTCCAATTAAAGACTTTTGCATGCAATTTCATAGGATTTTAATGGGTGAATGAATTCCACATTGCAATTAGAAAGGTGATTTTTCCAAGTCATACATATCCAGTTCTAGCCTTCTTCCTGCTCCACCCACTCAAACTAGTTGGTAGTGTGGCCCCAATCTCCACCCACCTCGTTTTTTGATGAGCCATGTAAATAAATGACATGTCAACTTGTGTGTTGCCACGTCCATTGTCTTGCGTTGTTTAGCGTTTGAAGCTGTAAAATATAAATGCCTTCCTTCCCCTGGAGTCTGCATAGTTAGGCACGGTTGTATAATGACTATTTAATTACGTCCATGCAAATCCGTCATGTCACGGCATTTACTGTCATATTACCGACCATATTCCCTACCAATAGCCAGTAAAAGGAGAAACAGGTAGGCAGTCCGGATCAATTAATTGACTTTTACCAATATCCCAAAATTCCACCATTCTCAAGTTTTGGCATAACCATAACCGAACTCTGACTTTGCTTGCCTTTTGCATAGTTTGGAAAAACAATTCCTCAATTATTCAGATAAGCCACGTCGACACAACTAGCTTTATAGCCAATACCCACCCCTGCTAGAATTTAGTGGATTGACCAAGTAAACTATGACGTTCCCCTTCATTTTACAACCAAAACCACAAACCTCGCTTAGTTTTAGTCTTTCTTCATGGAACGAAGGATATTTGTGTAAAGTTATATATTCCGACAAGAAATTACCGGAATCCACAAAATATTGATTGATTGATTGATTGATTTTACAGTAAATTGAGAATACTTGAAATTGCGCAAAATGATGCTGCTACAGATTTCTGAAAACAAGACATTTTATTCCTTCTCAGCAATGCGGAGTCCGCATCAGTTCAGACTTTGTTGGTTACAGGATAAACTAAGTAGTAAAGTAGTTATCCAATTAAATACTAATTACTCCGGGTAATTAATAGCCTTATTAGGATAAAATAATTATAATATTTCATACTCTTACAGTAAATTCGTATTATTTAGCACCACATTTGACTATGAGTGGTCTCTTATAACTCTCCACACGTGTGTCTAGTCTTACACTAATTTAAATTAAGGTGACCTGCACCCAGACAAGATAATTATAAAGACACTTTTACTAGACACAACCAGGCACATTTTAGTATTTTTGTACTTTTTCTAGTCTTTCTTAAAACCAACCTGCACGGGATGAGATACTAAAACTCACTTCAGATGCGTCCCTTTTAGCGTTACATATTATTAAACGGCTTCAAGACATTATTTAAAATAAAATAAATATTTGTAATCTAGTTTAAAATTAACTTATCAAGTCCGTTAAAATATAAAATAGTGTTAAAATCTCGCAGCAACGTCTAAAGTTAACTACATCACAAGATGCAATTAAATAAATTAGTATTAAACTAGATTCAAGCTGCGATGTCGCTTTAAATTCAAATCCAGTCCAGTCCAGCCACCTCATTGTTTTGTTTCCCTTGTAAATAATCTCATTCCATTCTGTTTGGACGGTACTTTAGGCTTTGTTTGCGGGTGGGATTCCTTATCCGTTTCTTAGTCAAACAACCGGGTTCAATGTGTAATGTCTTCTGTCTGCAACCACAAAGAACGGCATTCATTATCAAGTCATTATGACATTGTCATATATGGAGCTATTCTATAATTATATCTTACCCTTCTGTGACACGCCATAGCCAGATAATCACTTATCCCTGAGATCTGATTCACTTGAGCCCCATACTTTGAACGAGTTGCTCATACAAAGTCCAGGACATCGCCGCAATCAGGGTTCGTCTTATCATTCGTGGCATCAACCCCTTAAAATAGCCTTGAACTCCGTATTTCTAAAAATAAAAAGGACGTCTTTTATTAGAAATCGTTCCTATTTATTTCGAAACTCTGCCTTCCTCACTATTTACCTTATAAACGTAGGGGATAGCTTCCCGTACCGAGCTAAACTTATCGGGATAGAGTTGCATCTTGGTTTTAATCACGTCAAAAGGTTGTGTCACCAGAGATGCGCCAACTCCGGCCAGAATTCCACAGGAAAATCGGACATAAGGACCAACCCCGGGTGAGGAAGACTCTAGCCATTCTTTACCCACAGCCTAGGAGTAAAGATAAGCACTTATAGTCATTCTAATCATCTTTAAGCCAAGTTAGTGCTTGAATTACCTTCTTGGTGGAGGTGTACATAAGCAAATAAATTCCCGAGAAGGGTGCATCCCTTAATAGCGTCGGAATAAGGCCACAAGTCAACCCCCGGAGTCCTTCTTGGCGATAAATACTTCCCCACGCCTCACGAATACTGCTGTATTGATACACCTTGCTCTAAAAGAGAGTTACTTCGTTAAAATCTAATCCCAATTTAATTACTCCTTAATTTAATTAGCATCGTATGATCCCTAATTTCAGCTAAACTACGCAGCACAACATCTACTTAATTAATTAATTGCGCCGGGGACTAGTTAACAATAAATATCCTTCATGGACAAAAAGTGAGCTATGTGTCCCATCCTGGGATAAATTTAATTATGACGATCCTCTCCATCCAACAAGTGAACAGTGGCCAATTAACAAGGGTTGGGACATGGGTCAACAAGTCGCGAGTCAATTTATCAGGGTTATGAATCAACTCTCCAACAACTCATCTGTTGCTCATCTCTGCATTGCACTAACTTATAACAACTTTAGTTTAATGAACTAATAACTAAACTAATTTAATTGCGGGTAACTTGATACTTAGGCTACAAACCAGTGGGTGTGGTTGGCTAGTTATCTTACCTCAAATCGCGTCTTAATCACAGTGAAGGGTATCATTAGAAGACCACTGAAACTCCGTCCAGTCACCCCAAGTAGCACACTTTCCACCGGAGACGGCTCTCCTTGAATGGAAAATGTTCCCTTTAAGGCATGAATTGAAGCGAAATACAATCCTACACCGGGCACGCAACGAGTCAGGGACTGTAAAATAAAAGTATTTCAAAAATCTGGACAAGAGATTTCAAAGATTTCAAATCTTAGAATTATCGCCTTACCGGAGTCATTCCTCGCCAAAGCGTAAAAATATTTTCAGTCCGGAGAATGTGTCCTGCAAGTGACACCATTCCAGTGGATGGAACACCCACACCATGCGCCAGTGGTGGGGGTGGCGGTAACGCTTGGAGTCTCGTCTTGAGGAGATCCAGCGGTTGAAACAGAACTGTGGAACATGTTCCCGAAACAGAGCCGATAAGAAAGGATTTGATCACGGGATGCTGGATAAAATACACAAAATATTTAAAAATAGTCCCAAATTTCAAGATTTTATCCCACTTACAATGGACTGAACTTCCATAAATGAGCCGGAAGTGGGTGGAGTTTGATTCTTCTCTGAAGAATCCCAACTTTGAAGTGGAGGTGCTTCTGCCGTAGCCGTTTTAGTTCCTGAGTACGCGTCAATTTGCAGGAAACGACTATCGTCCGGGGTAAGGGAGAAGGTGGGACTTTTTAGATCGGAGGAGGTGCTGTTGGCAGTTGGTGTGCTACTCGAGGACTGAGCTCCTTCTGTCAGCATCACGCTTTTTTAGCTGAAAGAAACAAGACCAAGATTAGTTAGTGATGATGAAATAAAAGGCATGGATTAGGATAAGGAAGGTTTATCTGAATGCATGCAATAAGCTATCCTTTTCTCAGTCAGTCAGTCAGTTGGGTTTGGGTCCTAGTCGCAGTTTCATGGGTTTACTCTACATGGTCAGAAATAGGTAGCTGCGTATTGGTTACTAATACTAGTGGAACCCTGGCTGGATGACTGCATTCATTTCTTGTTTTGTTGTTGGTGGGACTTGAACTGTTTATTTATGAGTTTAACCATTCAGGTTGATGTCCAGTCCGACGTCATGCATTAAAATGGTCAAAACAAGCTTAGTAGTCTCAATTTGAAAGAATACAAAACTATTTCTAGAATTATTTACTAGTAAAAAGGAAAAGTACTTGAAGAGCCCCTAACTGAACCTTTTTCTACAGATAGTGCACTTGGAAGGGTAAAACTGCTGGATTAGTCCCAATATAAGTCAACTAACCAAAGCAAGTTAGTCATCATGGTCAACCAAACCCATCGTCAAAGTTTACAAGTCCAGTCCAACAAAAAAGATAGTGCAAAACTGGCTCAAGGTGGTTTCATTTCATTCATCTTCTCCTCTGTTTCATGCTTCTTCGGACAAAATCAAAATTAAAGAAAGATACTCCATTTTTTGACAAGATAATGAAACTGCATCTCCCAACCCACATCAATCTCACCCGAATTGAATAACTTGAAAAATACGACAAGGAACTGGCTGAATTACTTTGGATCAGAAGGCGAACGACATTGGGTTCCTCCAGTTTAGGTCTTGTGTTAGCGGTGCATTTACCATTCCAGCAGAAGCATCCATTTTCCAGGCTTCCATACTTTAGCCAACTGGAAAGGTCAGTAAACACATAAAATGAACAAAAAATTGTTGTTGTCACACTCTACAAAGTGTCAATAAATATCCAATAAATTACTATTCCCCTGTGCATCATACCTTCAAGCTGAGAATGTATTCCTATCCTTATCTGAGACTAGTTATCGGATATCCGGTAAATAACTGGGTTAACTATTGTGCTATGATTGTGCCTGAAATAAGAAGCAAAGCATTTTGAGCCATTCTCCGATAAGATTGAGTAAACCAGGCTTATCCGGACAGTTTCACTTTCAGCCTGGATGACATAATCCTCCTCAGCAGCTACTTACTTGGATGGCGACACGGGCTTATCACATCATTCCGAGTGCATGGTGCATGAGTGACAGAAACTACAATCAGCAATTACTTCGGTCGTCTTGTTCTCTCAATCCCTGTGATTGACAAGGCAGGCCAGGGGTTTGAGTGAAAGGTCAGAAGGGTCACTTCCAATCCAACGAGATGTGAGTGGAGTGGGTCGGGGTCGAGATTAAATTTGCAGCAGACAATCTGGAACCAAATCATGACACATAGTAATTACTGCGTCGTTCGTTATATGATTAGCAGTGTGCAACTTATTTTAGTAATAAAACAACAGCGGAATGTAATCTTATCCAAATACACACACCGATATCCTCAAGTAAGTAACTAAATAATTGTACTAACAAACAACACCAATTATTAATTACCTTAAAGGTAAAAAAAAGGGAAATACAACAACGTTAAAATCAATAAAAATACAAAAAATAATAACTCACCTTCCAATTTGCTGCTGGAACCAAATCATTAACTGCACTCTTGTTGATAACACCAGCTATATAATTAACAATTAAATTGCGTAGATAAGCCCAAAGATATTCAACCGAGAAGAGCGGAGTAAATATGGGATCACATGTTTTGGATTTAGCACGAGGAGCTCACCTTGAGATTATTTAATTATTCCATCCTTTTTTATCCAGCCACGGCTTTTTATCCATGCGAATTCAAGTTCAAACCCTGCTTTTGGTCAATTAATTAATGCAATTGGACCTATTGCCACCCATTAAAATAACTCCACCCCAATTAGCACCTATGATAAGTGACTTATCCAAACATCCTTCATTCTGTAAATAATTTATTAATCTCTGACTTTGAATTATCATAATAAAACAATAATCTAAACCTATTTGAGCTGTCTACTCCCCTCCTCCTCCTCTCCCTTATCTTCCACCACCACCTCTGTCTTATCCTTCCTTTGTCCTTTACTCTTCTCCTCCAGTTCCTCCACCAGTCTGAGATTACTCTCCAAATTCATCGCCG
>JAAXNX010002373.1:0-13687 GCA_036491905.1 Folsomia manolachei
CTGTCCCTACGTGTGACCTAAGGGTTGTAAATCCTTCAAGGCTGCTTACTACTCGAGTAAACTCACACAAAATGAGAAATGACGCACTTCTCAATTAAACAACCGACACAAATCGATTAACTGTATAAAAGATTTATTCGGTACTCTGACAACTTCTCAAATCTGACAATGATAAGTGATCTGACAAAGTGAAAAACGGTGAAAGATAATTGTCCAATTTTGGCTTCTCCCTGAGGTACATTTTCTGACAACTTCCCAGATTCTTTCTCTGACAACTAGTGACTTGTCCTATTTTAACTTACACAAAACTAAAACTATTATAGTCCTAAAACTGAACCAAAACCAAACATTTAACAAATGGTATCCCTAAAAACTATCACGGTTCTGAAACTGAACCAAGCCAAAACATTTAACAAATGGTATCCCTTAAATCTATACCGGTTTCAAAACCTAACGAAACCAAACCAAAATGATTATTGGTCTCCCTAAAACTATAACGGTTTCAAAACAGAACGAAACCAAACCAAAATGAGTCTGAGTCTCACATTTTACGTCTCGTTCTTTATCCCTCGACAACTATCCAAAATAACTGTTGAATATGCAAAAGTGAATCTTGCTCAATTTACTTGAATATAAAATATTAAACTCGTTCCAAACCAACATAATTATGGTGGGGGTTTATGCTTTGTTTGAATGATTAACAAAACCACTCTTTCCTTACACCGTAATGCAGGAATCCTTCAGATTGAATATTTCAGAACTAAACCACGCTTACGGATAAAATAGTAATTAATATGAAGAAATAATTGCTACACAGGAACTTTGTGACTGATTAGTTTGTTTTAAAATGATATTCTAAATATAATACGCAAGTTTTCCAAATTCAGTAGATTCTCAAAGGAAGGATTTTTTTACGAATCTGAAATCGCACAACACAAGAACAAAACTCATATATTATTCTTTTGTTCAATTACAAAATTGTCTAGCTCTAGTCTGGCTATTTCACTCAAATACTCACAACAACTCGCAAAATTAAATTACATACTATTCAAGACTGTTGATATTTTAGAATATTATTCAGAGAATATTGTAGTAGACTGTATAGATATTACATAAATTTTGTGACACCTTTGGTGAAGTTACGTAAAAATAACAAATGTAATAAGTTCATGACTTAAATTTACAGGAATCAGCGAATTTTTGCACACACTACTTTATTTTATGCAGCCTTGGTTTGAAACGGGAAATACTGGTGATAAACTTCTCGGTGGTTCTGGCTAATTTGTTGATTGGTTAACTCGACCTTGTGCCATTACTGTCAACCCAACTGAATCCGACTGACTTACAATTAATGATCTGGCCTTATAAACTGATACAAGTTTTAAGCTCTGCATTGACTTAAATTTCTTTCATTAGTCTTGTCTAAATGAATCTTTACCCATTCCTTTTTATCCAAAAATATTCCTCATCAGTATTATTTTGTAAATCTTTGACTTTGCAAACTTTGTCCTGACGACGATCGCAAACGGGACCGAAAGCTCGAAGTTTATAAAAACAATAATGTTTTTTAAATCTCTACATTCATGTATTCCGTAAATCCAAATCCAAATCATCAGTATTATTAATTTAATGGATCTAATACTCGTATAATATTCTATTAAATGCAACACACTGAGTTGCCCGAATAAGTTTATTGGTAGTAGGAGTGATTAAGTTAATTAAAATTTTATTAAAATTGCAATTCTCATTTAAATTCACATTTAAATTAAGCAATGCCAATACTCCAATCAGACATGATTTCCACTAAATGTCCACAATCCTTGTGTTTCTTCACATGACCAGCATATCTCTAGACACAACATTAATCCTTTTCACGGCATGCTGTGAATGACTTGGCCTAAAATCCTTAACCTCCTTAACAATCAAAATTTCATAAGCAAACACAAATCCACCAAAAGTTACCAAACAAGCACACCCGGCAAACAAATATTTCATGACATTCCAAGAAATAGGATGGAACTCATTAATTCCTTGCCTCCTTCCGCCCGCCATCTTACTGGTGTAGAATCTCTTATAAATTCTAAGTCCAGCCAGCATTCTCATCGACCTTCTCAACGTCTCCAGCTTTTGCCACCGACTAAACACCCCAGATTCAACTAATCGTCCCAAACCATCCGCAAAGAAGGGACATAAATAATTTTTCGTTCCTGAAACAATCATCTCAAACCGGATCGGTGTTTCGGCATTATTTTCTATAATCCACCTTTTCCCACTAACCGTTAAATATTCTATCAACGTGTCCATGTCCCGATAACTGTTTAATATGGCAAAAGTTCGTTTCGTGAGGAAAGTTCCATTTATGGGGAGAGAATTCTAAATATTTTTTAGTACTCCGTAAGCATTATTTGGAAATCCATACAATTTTGAGTCCAATCTCTGAAGGAATGCAGTTACATTAGGATTACTTCGGTAAGTGTGGAGAAGCCTGGGAATAAAAACTTTTTTGACACCGGAAATATTCTGGAATGTCCTCGTATTTAAGATACGTGTAGTCGAAACCACATCTAGGTTCGAGTGGAGGAGTTCTTGCAGCGTTTTTGGAACGGAGGGAGGAACTTTAATGGTTAAACAGGAAAATATTTCGCCGACATACAAACAATCCATGAGGATATAAATGGCAAAGGCCCAGACAAATAGGAGTGGATATTTTATGGGGCCACAGAACTTGCGGGATACTTCGGAATATCCTTTGTGCACTAGGAGGGATCCAATGGAGAATAAGTCACTGAAAAATTGTGACTTGCCAAAATATTTACCGTCAAATCGGCTCAGTATCGAAATTCCAACCAAAGAACAAAGCAGAAATATCCAGATGGGTGAATCGAAAGGAGAGAGAAATGTTTCAAAGTTTTCCACAGCCGTGGGATGGTTGGAAATAATAATAAATCTAAATTTCCTAATGGTTACCCCACCACTGTAAAATGCCAAATGTGTCCACGTGTGAGTCACGTTGTTAACAATGTTATTCAAATAAAGTCGGGCGACCAATGGGGTACTGGATTTGTTACGAATCCTTCCATACTCTGCGATGGATATGTGAGTAAAATTAAATACTTCCGCCAACCAGGATGCAACACAGGAATGTGTCTCTTCTTTAAACGAGTTGATATTTGGGCCACACCGTTTTCCCCAGGATCCGAGACGTAACACAGTTGCGGTGTAATGGGACAGTACAAGTTTATTTTGTAAATTTTTATTCATCTTGTTCCAACTGTTGGTTATGTCGCCAATTGTAAATCCCGAGCTTATCATAGCTCCAGGATGGTCACAAAGGATGCAAGAAAGTTGAATGGCGTCCGTAGAAAAAAACACAAGTTTTGCCGGCACATTGTGACCCGTGTACTTGATCAAGTCAGAAACAACTTGGTGTTGGGAAACATGAAGAAAAATGAGGTGCGGCTGTACAAAGATGCCTTTGGTGATGGAGTTATTGTGAATCTTTAGAATAGTGGGAAAATCCATTCCTTCCAAGGATAGATCGAAGAATGATGCAATGCCACGGGCTGATTTTTTAGATGCAATCCCAAAAAAACCATCAAGTTTCTGAGATTGATTAGAAACTTTTTTGGACAATGAAATTTTTTGGATAACCAGAGGAGAATACGGGTTACTGTGGCGAATCCCGTCAAAATATAGCTCACTCTTTGGCGAGTAATTGTCTAAATCAAATTCCAAATTGTAATCTTCAAACAAATTAGTAATTCTCCAAACCCTGTCTGGTTCTCCATATGTTGCCAAAAGCAAGATAACAAGAGCTTGAAACGGTTTCATTTTGAATATCTCTAGCAAACGAAAAATCCAATGAAACACAGCAACATTTTCACTCTGAATCCTACAAGAATGGTGTGACCCCGTTTTATGTTAACTCATCAATCGTATGAGGGTTGTTCCATAAGAGGCTAACTCCATTTTATTGAAGGACTTTGGAGCATCATTTGGAAAATATTTTTGCAAATGAATATGTCCTGGGTAATACGAAAATTCTTATTGCCAGTGATGATGCAATAGTTGCGAGTAAATCAACTGTGGGATTAGACAGAGTTCCATGCTTGGTAAGACGTGACGACCCTCGTATGCTTAAGTATTATACAAACGTTCATGTTGATAATAATGGAATCTAATATTCCAATCATACAAATGCACAATACATATTTAGTGGTTTAATTTAAGAATATAAATGTTAGAACAGGAGCACATTTAATATTTATGGAAAATTTGGGAATGGTTTCCTTAAAAAGAAAAAACCTTTTGTATTTATGGACTTAGAGGTTGCTGGTTGGATTTGTAACTTGTTTACCAGAAATAAATAGAGGTGTCTTTACTTAGTCATGAATGTAAAGATTTTCACTGCAATTCATTCCACTATCAAAAACATGAACTTCTCAGCAAACCATCCGTAAAAAATTTTCAGCGGAAATTCAGGCCTGTAAAATTGTTCATTGATATTCCTGGCAAATGCTACTGGAGGGTGAGGACCAACCAATTGTCCATAAATTATACATTTTTCGGAAATGTTATTTCTCGCTGTCTGTGCATGTTCAGTGTTTGAATATTTGTTAACGATTTGTAAAGCTTCACAACTTTGTAACATATGCAGTTCGTATAATCATCGTCGCTACCAAATTCTGTAGGTGTTGGATGGGGCATGAAATGCTGAACATTTCATCTCCATTGCCAACGTCCGTTCAGTGTTTACGTCAGATTTTAAATTTCAGAAAAAGCTCTTTCTTCTGAGTCATACATGAAAATCTGGATAGGATGCTTTTTGTTAGATTACATTCTTCACCTATCATGCTGACACCAAAGCTTGCTTGTGTTTATAGAGTGCCATTACTACAGTAATTAATTTTCTTGCAATACCAATTCCTACAATGCTCTAAATGCGTGCTAAATTTTAACTCGACGGAACCAGTTTCATAAATTGTCTTTTTAATATAAATTGGACCACCACTACAAAAAAATTTCTTCTGGTCATCTTCGAAGATGGTGAAAGTGTTTTGATTTCATGTTATTAGTTTTTTTTTATTTTCTCAATAAAACAGATATCAAAATGTAACACGCAATTGCAGTCAACAGCAACCTTGTAAAAAATTATTTGTGTAGTATTTCGACCATAAAGTGTTAGTTGAACATAACTTCGCAAATTGGTGGAAAATAACCAATATTTAGTAAGTCACTGGAGTTTATTTGAAGCTTTTAGTGGTCGGACTAGGTGGTAGTGAAAATGTGTAAACTTTTATAACGTGCAACGAAGTTCATGTATGACAAAATACTTTTTGAAACAACAATGGATAAAGAGTGCTACTTTTAGATCAACCCTTGTACCACTCGTCTCTTTTAACAACCCCATTCAGTTCACCTTGGGCAAATCCAACAATGTAATAGCAGTATGAGCTGCCGATTTCAACGCTCAAGTTCAGCAGCTCAACTACAATGTAGGAGAAAGAGAAAGCATTGATTATTTCAATTATTTGGACCGGAGTGAAAGAAACTTGTCCAGTCAGCCGGCGAGTGCTTTATTTTCCAACAAGTTTTGCAGAGTCAAAAAATTAAAATTTCCACGATAATCCAATAATATTAAGCACGTCATCCAATTAGAGTCTGTTAAATTCGGGGCAGCCATTCACCTGCAAAACTGATCATATAAACTTTGAGCTATTAAATAATGACAAAGTTGCTTCTACTTATAAATTTTCCCATCCTTTAAATTTATTACGGAGAGCTCATTCTATTTTCCAAGTTATCCATCCATGGATTCCAATGATGGCTGCTGTAGTAAGCAAAATAAGTCAAGACCACAAAGTGAATTGTGGCCTCCAATTGAAAATTATGTGGTAAGTTATTCACCTTGCTATTCTTTCCAATTTCATCATTCGCGCCTAAAACCAATTAAGCTCTTTTTAGGTTTTAAACCGAATTTTCAGCAACCTGACTTTACCCGAGTTAAAAACAGCTCGCCTAGTTTGTCGGACATGGTCAGCCGCCGGGGTGAGAAGACTTCGTCAAGGGAAGCTATTCTATCTTCAATTATATCCAACGGGTCGGCAGCAATTGCGCTTCCTTCGGTTCGGGAAAATACGGCGGATTCCCTTCAAAGCCCGGCTAACTCCCCGAGATGTTGTTGGGATCCATAATTTCGTCACTTCCGGCAGGCTTCCTCTCAAACTTCGCATCTCTTTCCAAACTCTTCCCTGGTTGTATCGGGAAAATGTTTTTATTTATGGCTCCGATTTAGCCGAGATGAACAAAGCTGGAGAGATTTACACTCTTGAACGACAACAAAACAGAGACCAACTCGTCCTTAAACTCCTCTCCAGCACAGGAAACTGGGTTACGCAACTCCGACTGGAAACAACACTGGTGGATGGGAGTGACGCCAAATTGTTGGCTTCTGTTTTCTCAAAAACCCCGAATTTGACAAAATGCTATCTGGACATTGTCCGGTGGGAGGATTCCGGATGGTCCGCGTTACCCAGTGAAAACCTGTTTCCACCTTCCCTGGCCACTTTGGGGATTCAATTGCACGAGGTAATAAAACTAAAGGGTTGGTTATCTTCATTCAAATCTCCCAATTGCTTAAAACTGTTGCCAATAAATCCCAACTTTCAGAATTATGTCGACGCTTTACTAGATCAAGACACGGAAGTATTTTCCTTTTCTGCTGCAAATCATTTCATGACCGCCGTATCCCAGTCCAACATCCAATTTCTTGACTTTACAAGATCCAACCAACACGGCATCTGTATGAAGGCACGTCACAAGAAATTATTGATAAGGGTGATTCACTCCATTTTTAACCAGAATCCTGCCTCATTTCCCAACCTCCTCGGCCTCAAGATCCGGCTGGATCATGGTGACTGGTGGGAGAGTGAGACCAATTTATGGAACACTTTCCCAAAATCTCTTTCCCATCTTGATCTGGAGATTGTACAGTGGCCGAGATCCAACGGCATTGGAAAGTTGAGTAAAGTCGCGTCCATTCTACAAAGACACGCCACCACTCTCCAAACTCTGACCTTTTCCTGGTGCGAAGACGGTGATGTCGCATTCTACACGAGGCTAGACTTGCCTCATTTCCCACAACTGACCACACTCAACTTCATGTCTTCAGCTAATAGTTCAAAAGTCGGCTGGTCAATGGAGATGCTGGATTGTGTCAAATTACGGGAAATATTTTCGGTCAGAATGTTTTTAATTTATAAAATAATAAGGTTTTGTTCTAGATTTTTTTAAAAATTTGAGCCAATTTGTAGAAACCTAATATTTTTTAATTGTTATTCCAGAATGGACCACAAGAATTACGACGGCGCCTCCCTTTACTGACAACACTTAGTTTTCTTCTGCTCAATGAAAATGACATTGCAATTTGGAAGCACATGTTTCCAGCTGGCAACACCTTTTCTCAAATCCAGACACTTAATATTTCCTTTGCCATCCAGGTTGACGAGGAATCTGACCCTTGTGACTCTTCATTGTTTTCCCATATCTCCACTATTTTCCCAAACTTAAGGACACTGAGGCACATTAAAAAAATTCGAAAAAAACAGGAAGACGCCGAGCCGTTTGAATGGGTTTGCAAGCATTCCCTACAGAAGGGAGTGGTGGTGTGGAGATGTAGCATATTCAATGCTTGGATCAATATGCACAATCTTTATGACGACCCAATGCATCATCTCCTCAGAGATCATGGGTCCGACCCATTCTTGTTCTTTGATCTCCCTTAATTCCACCCCTGCTACAAATTCGTATCAAGCAGTGAAATAACAAAAGGATCAATAAATGAAAACAGAACCAACAAAAAATTGATAGGGCACAATCTATTAATCATTACAAGTTAATATTAAGACAACACGTTTTCTCACATTTCCAAACAAGCAAATCAAACTTAAATTTTCATCATTGCAAAAAAGAAGATTGTGTCAAAATGTGTCCGTAACGAATTGCCTAGAACGAAGAAATGTTTTTAAGTTCGGTATTTTGATGTATAAATTGAGTCATCTGTGAGTGTTTATTTGACCACTATGTAGTATTCGGTATTGAACTCGTAGCATTGTCCTTCTATGACGTGAATATTTTTTATTGAGTAAAGATAAGCACAAAACAGTGTAGTGAAATAACGGCTAAAATAGTTATCATTAGACAAATTACAATTGTATCAGTTGTGTCTTTACTTTGACACAATTTTCTGCATGCTTAATTATATAACAGTTAAGTTTGTCACTTGATTTTATCAATTCCTCAATTTGAAATGAAATGAGAACCAAATTACTGAAGCTGATCCTTCTGAACGTTTTCACCTTCAAAATCGAGAATCCTTGCAAAATCTGCATCCGTTGCAATGCAACCAACTCCGTTGCAATGCAACCAACTCCGTCATCTCCTCCCGAAGCGGTTTCCACTCCCCTGCCCGCTGTCGTCCAAAAATTTTCCAGACCTAAAACTCTGTATTAGCTCCCATAATTTCCAATCTCCACCAAAGATTTATAATCTCGGGGAATGGTCGAGATTCCCGGATTTTTAATTGCAATTCTTTCCGGTTTGGATTGCAGAATGTCCTCACTTTGAGTAAATTTTGCAGCCAGATAACTTCTCAACACATATTCGACCTCAGCATGAACAACTCTGGTTGGCAGAACGAAGGCAGTTTTGCCACATTTCCCCACCTCTTTCTCCACTCTTGCCTCCCATTCCGAGTAGAAAAGATTGCGGAGATTAGTCATATTTTTCGGAAAGTGATGTTGGTTCGGGTGAAATAAATTCAATTTTAATGCAAACAACTTTCTTGCTGTATCCGTTTTATCCATCCTGTAATTTGTATACACATTATAACTAAGTGAAAACAATTCTGGAAGTTTTCCAATTCTTGTAGAATAAAGTTCCTTGGCAGAGAGGGAAAGCAGACTGAAATAATTCTTGGAGACGTAAGGATTTCCATCGCCAGATATTACTTGTGAAAATTTGTGAAAATTTTTCCATATCATTGTAGGAATATTTGACTTCTTGCCAATCGAAAACCAAATCTTTGAATGTCGTCATAACTAGGACTACCCCCTTGTTATTGAACTCATAAAAATAAATCGCTTCTAGATCAAGACACGATTTATCTTTAAAATCGAAAAAGCTGGTACGATTCAGCATTAATGTGGAGTTGGCCTTGGAACTTTGTTCTATTTCATAATGTGACGCGTAATATCGTGTATTTATTAACTTCCAACATGTTATGATCTCGCAATTTTGTCTTAATTTTGCATATACAATTAGGTGCAATGCGATTTTTTAATTTCTCTCATTTTCTGTTGATTGTAAATTTACATTCAAAACCTTGCAAATATTTCTTCATCCCCACACATTTTACTAATTTAGGATCAATTTCTTAAAAATTACTCAAACTCCACGTATTCCAAATCGAATTTCCTTCAGCATCCAGAATAACGAGATTCCCAGTTTCACGGAATACCATTGTCACCCCCTTCCCAAAAGTTTCCGACGCAAATAATACCTTTCCATTGCTGTCAGAGATGACAAAATTTCCATCATCTTGAAAAACTGCGGTGTCCCCTCTCCCAAAACTCTTGGCCGACCAGGTCCCTTTTCCTCGTTTATCATAAATCACAAAGTTTCCGTCGGATTGGAAAGCTAGCTTCGCGGCCTGTAGCTCGCATTTGTAGCCCTTGTCGAAGGTGGTGCCGCGATCAAATTTGCACTCTCCGGAAACACTCTGGAAGCAGGCCAAGGCAAGAAGGGTTGAGAGAAGGAAAAGCTTCATTGTACCTGTTGAAAGAGGGTTTTTATTAATTTATATTGTGAATGGTACATAAATATGGGTGGTGTATATAATGACTGGAAGCAGGCCAAGGCAAGAAGGGTTGAGAGAAGGAAAAGCTTCATTGTACCTGTTGAAAGAGGGTTTTTATTAATTTATATTGTGAATGGTATAGGTACTCGCATATTGCGATTACCTCACTTTATGCTAGTAATATATCAAGTTGCAGTTTCTGTAGTAAATATTTTTAACGAAGGGATGGGCGTGAATTAGAAAATTATCCTGAGAATTGAAATCTGAATGGTTGAAGCGATGATAAAACTGAGACATTATATACACCACCCATATTTATGTACCATTCACATCTGTCGGTAGGCTGGGTGGAAATTGGTCGTAAAACAAAATCTTAGCAAAAAAAAGTATTAAAAAAGTCTGGCACGGGTTACATGGGAGCATTAACCGGAGATTTAGGTTGAAAATTATGGGCTATTGTTTGACCATACGAAATGTTTTTGCAGATTAATGTTTATTCGTTATCGTTATTGATTAATTATTCATGAGATACTCGCCCTGTTATGAGTCCATTGCACATTTTGAGAATATGGTGAAAGGTGTATGCAAATTACCAGAATTCAAGGTCCACTGAACTGGAAACATTGTTATATGTATTGTTTGCAACATAGGATTCTTCTATCATTGTTGAGTTTATTATTCTTCTCGAGGTGCCCACCCTTGGGTGAACACATTCATGATTATAACTACAATTAATGGATCCCCAGACATTTCTCATAACTAATTTTATTCCTTCCCTTATTTTATTTAGATGTTGATCCTGATGGCAGAAAAGGTAGGATTGTTGAAGAGGTGTTTGGAGAGTTATGTAACAAGTACAGAGAAAGGATTTCTTGGGATTTGCATTGACGCTGCCGATTAGGCTGTATTGTGTATATGTAACTGCTGAATAGAACCTAACCACGCTTTGAAAGTTAGAATTTTCCAAAGTAGTAGCCCATTCAAGTACAAACTATAGTCTGCAAGAGCTAATCATAACTAGTCATGCATTATTCAGTCAATCTTATCTACCAAGCAAAGTTCAGAGATCAATCCAATGAAGTGAGTCCAACTCCGTTGGCACACCACTGATTATTTTGTCTCCAGCTGGAATATCGTGGTTCAGTTCTGAAGCAGAGAGTTAATTTAGAAATCAGCAGGGAAAAAATACAGTGATCCTGCTAAGCTAAAGTAACTCAAGTTGTGGTTTGGGAAGCTGACAAAAATTGTGAACTGGAATAAAATATTTCTTTCTTTACCAAACTCCGCAAGCTTAATTAGAAGTAAATCATTGGATTCCTCCCTTGCAATTTTCATAATAAATGAGAATGTAGTTTTATCGATCCAAGTAGCAGACTCATTTCATTTCTCTCTTGTTCACCACGTCCAGCATCTCGCCTGAGAAATCGACAACCTTCAAAACAACATGCTGTGTTTCCAACTTTCCTCCGGGTAATACCTGGAGAAGGCTTTAGTAGTGTTGCTCTTCTGCTCAAACACGTCTGACTGTGTGAAATAACCAGCACAATTGCCTGGAGAAAGTTACTTCTTGAACTTTACCACTATTGCTCAATTTGATTTCGAAATTGATTTCAGTCGTCCAACTCCCAATTTGTGCTGCAAATGCGACAACGCAGTTAGTGAAGTAACAAGTAATCAAAACAAAAATGCCAAAAAATCCTTGTTACTCGTCTGTGCCTAATTTGTGTGCAATTTTTGTCCTCCAATCCATTTTCCTTCCGTCTCGGAGTCAACCTTTGTCAGCGGTTTATTCGCAAGTCAAACTGCGTATCCCGGATTACGGCCACCGTCCCTGGTATGATGGGGCGGACTCTGTCCTCCTGTTCGGAAGTAGTTGGTATTCCAAACGTGAAAACAACCGAGTTCTGAGATACTCCCTCTCCTTTGACACCCTCTGGCTGGAGGGGAATCTCAATGTTAAGGCCCGATTCGGCTCGGTTCAGTCAGATCGTGATGGAAACATTTTCTATTTTGGAGCAGACACTCCCAACGCCACCAAAGACTTGGTGGTTGGGCGAGCCACCTCTTTTTACACTGTGGGAGTGGATTTTGCCCCGAATATCCTGCCCATACCCACCCTGCAGCCGGACGACAGCACAGTTCTCATTCTGGGAAGATATCCGATTTGCCGAGAGATATCGTCTTTTGACCTAACCACAGGCAGAATGGCTCCACTGGATGTTGACCTTCCCGCCAACCTCTGTCACGGAGGTGCCATCAAGTTTGGAGTGAACAGGGCCTACCTGTTCCCAACTGGAAGGGACGGTGGAAGCCTGTGGGAGATGGATTTGAGGAGAATGACGTTCAGGCGGGTTTCGGGCATCAGTCTTCCCAGGTATTACTACTTTCCGTCCTTGGTGACTGATGGGGCTTTGATCTACATCGCGGCCAGGTTTAAGACGAGTTCCCAGTTTCCCGACAATGAAGGAATTTTTGCCATTGATCCAGTTGCCGGGACAAGCAGGTTCCTTCATGTGGAGCACTGGCCGGTAGCTAAAGGTTTGATGTCGACGTACGACCCACCTCCGGCCGTGTTTATTCCTGGGATGCGGAGAATTTAATTTTTTGGAGGAGCTTCCCAAACGGCAACATACCTGTGTGAGGATCACGATGAAATTTTCTACATTGATGTGGGCCCTTTGACTAAAACAAACCAAACCCGGGAAGGCTCGCCGGACCGAAAAGAGTTGTCTCAGAACTTTGGCTGCTCCAGAGTGTTGTCAGGTATTCAACTAAAACAGGTTAAAAACCATTTCAATTGGGACTCTATTTCTGATTATTTCCTGCAGGTGGCACCTGGAAATGCAGTCTGTCTGGAGTCACTCCAATCCAGCTTGATTTCTGTGAGTCAGGGTTCACCGAGAGCCTAACTTGTGGCCTGAACGATTCTCCCAAGAATATCTCACTCCTCGTCACGCGACCTCTTCCGGGAGAAAGCTGCGATTTCTTGGTCGAGCCGGACGGCAGTGAGAGTCCGTTAAGCTGTCGCTTTGCGCAGAAGGAAGTGTTGCTGGGCCTCCAATTCATTTTACAGAGCCTTCCACTTGTCGCCAATTATTCCTCAGCCAAACCACTGCTCCCTGGCTCCGCTCACCATCTCTGGTACGATGGAGGGGACTCTGTTCTCCTTTTTGGCAGCTTTGTAGCCACAGGAAACCAGACCATTCTGCAATACTCTCTCTCCTATGACAGGCTCACACCCCTGGAAAATCTCTTAGCTTCCTATCCTTCTTTGTCCCCAAGAACTGGCTCCCTTCAGGGCGACGGGGATGGAAACATCTTTTATTTCGGGGCAGACCAATTTTCCGATGCTAACAGAATACTAAAATATTCTTTCCCTACAAATTCCTTCTCCACGGTGGCCTCCCTGCGCCAAGACATTTATGCCGCACCCACCCTCCGCCTAGACAACGGGACCGTCCTCATTCTCGGAGGATACTATGACGACAGGAAAATACTTTCTTTTCATCTGGCAACTGGCTCCGTGACCACCTTGGATGTCCTGCTACCCGTTCGTCTCACTTATGGCGGAGCAATCAAGTTTAGCCAGAATAAGGCCTACCTCTTCGCCGAGAACAGTGGGACCGCGTGGGAAATGGATTTGGGCTCCATGACATTTACAGAGATGAAGGACCTTTGGCTTCCTCGGTTCAGTAACTATCCGTCCCTCGTGACGGATGGGACTTGGATCTACATCGTGGCGAGGTTTAGGGCCAGTCCACTACATTCAAACACGAAAGGAATGTACAGGATTGACCCTATTGCCATGACAACGCAGTTCCTGGCCGTGGA
>JAAXNX010002374.1:0-13685 GCA_036491905.1 Folsomia manolachei
ATGTTACAAATCTGATCAATTGCATGAGTTCAAAATCTTGTAATTAATTGTATGCTGTGCTTCTTTGGCTCTATTTTCTTTAATGTTGAGAGTCTCACCTTGAGACGCTTCCTGCACCTCATAAGCGAAATGAACATATAGAGATTGAACTTTTTTTTAAATCTCCAAAAATAAAAATAATTGAAACAAGTATTCAACACTAATATGTGTGCGCTTAGAAATTATAGTGCCTTCGTCTATATTTGTGCATATAAGAAATCATAGTATGAGGTGCTCGTTATTACTCCCTACCCAAAGCTGGGTAGAAGAATCATACCATAGAGTTTTCTTTAGGGGAAAGTCTCTCTCGAGTAACTGATTGCATAAAGAGTTTTTTTTGTCATAACTATAAAGTTTGAAGTATATTCTTACAGTAGGATCTTGTACACATCGATCTATAGTAAGCACGCTATCAATAGCCTTCCGATGGACAAATCAACTCGTCAAGTATTTGTCTGAACAGGAACAAAAGATTTTTTGTCTACTCACCGTTTTCATAAAACTCAATTTCCAGTGAACAAACAAACGCGTGTGTCAGCCTCTTACTGAATACTCGATCATTTTCTTCACTCCTTTTGCAAGGGCAAGATTACATTATGTATTCTATCGTGAAAGCATCTTTTTAAGTGGGAAAGCTTTTGCTTAATTAGGTCCCCCAATTATATCATTAAAGTTTGCGGCAAGCTAGAAAATCTGCAATACTATCTGGGCTCAAGATTTCCATTGGAATGCATTTGATTGTTCTAGTTAAAGTCGGATGGCAATTCTACATAGCTGATGAAATAGTTGTTGTATGATTTGCTTGAGGATGGAGCTTCATTTAATAAACTGAGGCATCCAAATATATTATCACTATTTTGGGAGTCAAGAGGAAAAATGCGCAGATTTCTGAAAAGAAAGTGTTTTCAATAAAAGCCATGTTTTTTTCTTTTTTTTACCCTCCACCAAAAATTAGTTTTTAACAGAAACCAGTTTCTACAAATTTTGTTTGCATGTAGACTTTGCAGTGTCTCCACACTTGAACCACCCAACAAATTGAGACCAGAAGATTTGGAACTAATGCAAGATACTGAGAAACCCATGATATTTTCTGATCTCATCCCGGATCCGAGATTGTATGACAAAATGAGACCTCCGAAAATGGGTGAAAGTCCTACAAAAGTTGGATTCCATGTTACAGTCATGGGACTGGACTCAATTAATGAATACTCGATGGTACGTACGGCGATGATCATATTGGAACTTCCAACTTAGAAGTGCACGCATTTTTTAATAATCGAAGTATTCCCTCAAGTATTGGTATTACTAATAAACCTTTATAATTTCATCCACTTTAGACATACGCAGCAGACATATTTTTTGCACAGCGCTGGAAAGACAATCGACTACGGCTACCGGAAAATATGACGGCTGAGTACAGGTACATATATGTGATATTGATATACAGGGTTTCTGGTGAATATATTCAGGTGCATAGAATTGGTGCATAGAAGCGATTATTCACTTCTATGCACCCACGGTGAAGTGAATGAAATGCATAGAAGTGCATATAAATATTGATACATGTTGATAAGAATGTATTGTTTTTGTTGCCTCAAGTTCTTTATAGTCGAGATATTGACAAATTCGTCAGATTATTACCATTCTACATAGAATTGCGAACATTTTGATACCAAATATGAAAAACATTCCACAATTCTTAAGGTTTTTTACTTTCCCATTTGAAATGGATGTAAAAAAAGTTGTGGAAGTAAGGTCATTTTTATAGTACAACAGCATCAAGTGTAAAAGTACATAAATGTTGACACTAAACATGTCCCACAACTGTATCACAAATATTTCATGCAAAAGTCAAAAACTTGTGGAACACCTGCCACATTTGATATCAAAATGTTCACAATTTTATGTAGAATGGTAATATTCACTTGTATTCGTTAATTTATAGATTTTATAGATTATGTGATAGGAAATGCATCCTTATTAACACGTATCAATGTGCCTCGAATTCACTTCCATGCACTGCTATTCAGCATGCACCAAAAATTGAATTATATGCGCATAAAAAGAAACCCTGGTGATATACATCCCAAGAAGAACATATCGCACCCACATATCTGCGAAAATACAGACTTCATAGGAAAGGGCAGTCATTCATCATATACTTTGATCTCTGGAAAATGTGAGGGTCCTTAAAACGACCAATATTAGGCGAAATCAATGGCATCCTTCTTGTAGGTGACTGCAGAGCGACAGACGGGTTCCTCATATGAAGGATTTACGATGCCTTTTGGGATCGAATTAACTCATTTTCACAAATTAGCTATTGTACAACATTTGTAGAGTTGCATGACACTTATTGTCCTGTAGACAATTTGTCCTCAGTTTTTGTTGGAGTATGTCGAGAGGGAATGATAAAATTGATGATTTGCACCCATTTGTGATTTAGGTGTTTATCTGATTCAGAGCCAGAGCGCAACGCCTAATGTCCAATATTATTATTATAAGAATGCCATAATAAAATGAAGTACAAAAAATATTGCTTCATGTCTAATTTAGTTTTGTAAATTTCAGGCTTCTTGAAGTGGGGTGGCTGCAAGAAATGTGGTAAAGAAACTATATGCACTCTTAATTTCATTTGTAATTCTGTTATTACATTTAGATCTACAATTAGGAGCCGTTTTTTATGTTAAATATTAAAACCAATTTAATCTCAATTTTGATGTAGTGTAATGAGTAGTTAACAACATTTATGAGACGAAAATAAGTTGTACACAAATTCCAAATATCATTGTAGTTCTGTTTGCATGAGCATCCTAAGGTTCCCAACCAATTCCACAAGACAGAGATCATGGAATTCTAAAGAGTTACATTTATTATTACTAATATTCCTATGAGCAGGAGACCAGATTCATTCTTTAAAAATGCGAAAGCTGTAACATTTCAAACCATGACCGTTCCGAATCATTATGTGTGGCTGTACAAGGATAAAAGTATTCTCTACATGGTTAAGTAAGAGTTGAGCCGCATAATTAACCCGCAATCAAATTAATTGTCGTCATAAATATTCCTTAGACTCACTTTAACGCTCTCATGCGCCATGAACTTTGCCTTGTATCCCCACGATACGCAGGAGTGTAAACTGCAAATGGAAAGTTGTGAGTGAAATACTAATGATATTTTCTCCATTCATGACATTTTACAATGACTTGATTGAATCCAATCATTGGGTAAATAAGTAATTAAACTTGTTTTAAAGTGTCTCACACCACGGAGGATTTAGTATTCGAATGGGAAGAAGAGCTTCCTTTAGTTGTGGATACAATTGAGCTTCCTCAGCTTCAACTAGTCACTAACCGAACAGACGATTGCACTCAAGTCTACTCAACCGGTAACCCTTTAGTACAACTGGGAGAAAGTACCTCGAGAAATTGTACATGGGTAATAATCATGGATGATCATCGTGGATTAGGTAATTTCACCTGCTTGGAAATTGTTTTCGTGCTGAAACGGAGACTTGGCTATTACTTATTCCACACTTACATCCCGACCTGTCTCATCGTCATTATGTCGGTATGACCTCGGTTATCTTTTGTGTGCCGTTGAATGAGACAACGGAATCAGTTAAAATGATTTATTGATTTAGTGGATCTCGTTCTGGATTCAGGTGAATTTTAGCGTATTCCTTTTACCATGCATACGTCGGTCTCATTAAGGTTTTTAAGTAATTTAATGAAATGACCCATTCCTAATGAGTACCGCAGCGGTACTACCGCTGTATTACATTGCTGTTACAAAACATTTTTTTTTAATTTCTGAATAATTTGCAGCCTGAAGCAGCCCCTGCCAGGTTTTGTCCAAAAAACTTTCAACTTCAACTCAACAAATTAAAATTCCAGCAACTAACGACTTGTTTTTTTACTTCATTTAGAGTGACTCTGGGCGTCACTTCATTGCTGACCTTATCAACTCAACATGCCAAATCACAAGCTGCACTCCCACCCGTTTCCTATTTGAAAGCAGTTGATTTGTTCATGTCGGCTTGTACCCTGTGCGGACAGATAAATATGCCACTACATGCAAATAAAGGTTTTATGAGTATTCATTGTTCTATGCTTTGCTTTTCCAGTTTTGTGTTTATGGCATTGATGGAATATTGTTTGGTGAATATTGTGCTGGGAGATTCGGTTGACACCCGAATTCCATCCCTCACTCCGTCAATTATTGGGAAAGACAAAAAATTTCGAAGCAGCTGTAAAAGTATGACATCACAACGACAGGTACTCCCATTTGTGAATCATTATTCTTGGTTTTCCACAATTCAATGAACCTTCTCCACTTGACAGGGTGATCGACATTCAATTAGTTTGCAATTTAATGAATTGCCACCACCTCCACCCCCACCCACTTTAAGGAAACCACCAGCAGACAATTGCATGAATGCGGAGCGACGTCGTAGAGCATTGACAGTGGATAGATGGTCCAGAGTTGGGTTTCCACTGACTTTCACCCNTCCTTTATTGGATTACTTTTGCAGAATATTTGTAATTCGTAGTTTCATCATCACTAATTTGAAAAAATACTAGCATACCAATTACAGGATTTATGCCATCTACGACACATGTTTTTCACTTCGCATAATTTGACACGTCGAGACACAACTTAATTCTTCCGTTGCATTTTATTACAAGATTAGTGTTGTAAAAGCTAGTTATAATAAACCTATAAGAAGTACAAATCAGTAAATAAATGCGTACGTATAACAAACAAAATTAATCTGGAATCAAGATAAATTAACATTTCTTAAGGCAACGTGGCTTTCAGTTGCTGAAAAAATGACTGAAAAAAACAATAAATACAATTTTATTAATTGCATGACAAATAAGTATTAAGTAGTATACAAGCAAATTTACCTTTAAAAATAGTCTAAATTCCTTTGGACTTCGCTGCATAGCTTCCATAAATTCTAAAGTCTTTGGCACTGGTAAATTAAGCGTAGGTAAATAGTGGGTCTGAAGATAAGCACGGAACTCTTCTTTCTGGGAAAAAAATGAATATCATAGTGAAAAACATTTCTCAATTATCGACTTCTTTAACTTATATAACATACTCTCTTTTCCAAAATTGTCAAAAGACAATTTGAAATCTCTTTCAAGGCAAGTACGGTTTGGGCGTCACTGATGTCAAAGTGAGATTTCAATGGGGCCTGTTCATTAGTGTCGTAATTATTATTTCTATTTATCCTTAATAACAAAAAAGAAAGAGGTGAATACCATGAAGCATGCAGGAAGGATGTTCTTATACATGAAGTCAATAAAACCATCTGGATTGTCCTGGCCACCCCACATTTCCACAAATTTCTTCATAATAGAAAAACAAGCTCGCTGAGCCTAGTAGAGTAGTGGACAATGAAGCATATCAGTTAACAATAACTCTAGTTTACTATAAATATTTGACATTAAAGTAAAGCAAATACCACAGGGTCCGGAAAATCCACAGAGCCTTGAATCACGCTGAGCATCACTTGCTGCAAAACCCCTTCATTTTCTTTGGCAGAAAGAACTTCAGTCACATTACATGTAACGATTGTTGCGATAAAATTGTAATATTGTCGTTGCAGCAGGCGTCTTTCACCCGCAGCAATTTGATCATTTAATTCAATAGGTTCCGCAAGTGTCCTAAAAACACTTTGCACCATTGGAGTAAACATCTGGTTTAAGAAGGGAATAACTTCTTTCTGGAAAATCCATGATAACTATAAAGTCAAAATTTAAAGCTTTCCTAATGTTTTCAAGCTTCTGTTCACTGTGTAAAAACAAGTTGAGAATGAAAAAAATACAGCCCGTAGCCACTACTAGTTATTGATTTAATGCAAAATTAAAGGCAGAATTTCTAGGCAAAAACGAAAAAAGAGTAGAAAAAATTGTATTAATTGTCAAACTCAAAGTATAATGCACCATTAAAACTACCGTGATCAAGAAACTAGAAGCTTGCAAACAAAACCTTAAAAAAAGACTATAAAATAAAATGAACGTCGCTTACCTTAAATTTAGTAATTACTTGATTTATGAGTGGCATGTACTCTTGGATGCTTTTACAATCACAGTTTTTCAACAATGCCTGAGAAGCCAAAGGAATGTATGGTAGTAGTTCTTCTTCCAAGCAAACCACCATCCGATGTAAGTATTGTCGAACGCAACTTTGCAGGCCCACTTGTTGAGCGTCAGGGGCCACCTTAATTATAATATAAAAATATATACATAAGAATGATGACAGTAACAGGTTTGGTTGCTAAAGTGCAGTAAACAATGTTACTTTAATAAACAATGTAATCCCTTAACAATCTGGAACTTAATTTATTACACATGTAGCTAAAACGTACCTGAACTGAGCGAATGAAAATCTGGAGCGCTTCCAGAAATATTAAGGTACAATTGTAAGACTTCATAGTTAATTGGTTACTAAACGCTGCAAAAGTAATTGGAATGTAACAAATTCGGTTTATACGGTTATCATACGCATTTCCATTGAGTTATAGGGCTTTACCTTTACTCAGTCTGCTAGAAACGGATATTGCTTGGCTATAACGTTAAATCAATCAGAGAATTAAATACAGTCAGAGTAAAAAAAAACATAGGGAATAAATCATACATAACAACATTCGCCAATTCCTCCTGCCGATGAGGATCTTTCTCCAAGGCAAGCTCCTCCGTTATTCGCCGGCATGTTTCCAATAAAGGGTTCACAACTTTCCGCATTAGTTCCGCTTTCTATAATAGTTGAATTAAAATAGTAAATGTTGGAAATGTGACATGGTTAGACCTGGATAAATAGTCAATGTCGCACAATGCAGGTCAGGTACCCGTACCTCATTTCCTTTATCTCCAGAAATAATGACTACCCCGACAACTTCGTACAAATACAACTGGTCATCGGAAGACATTAAAGGTTCAATTAAAAACTTGGAAGGAGTAACAAGTGCCAAAAGAGGCTGTATTGCATGAATAATGTCATTGGTGAGTGAACCCGTAATGTGGCACCTAAACAACAATCACAAAATAAGTACCTTGTTTGAAGGAAAATAATTAAAATGATCAAATAACTTTGCGGGACTGACCGAACAGATTTAATAAAGCGACAAAATAAATATGAACATCGGGATCGGACTCTCCTATCGACGTGAAACAGTCCATTCTCTTTTAAAAAGCTACCCAAGACCCTTGCAATGTAGTCTGGATGGCATACAAAAAACTTTTCGTATCTGTAAAAAAAATAAAAAAAAAGCCATGGATGTATGTGGTTAGCAAAGTTTCTAGTTACTGAACTGGAGAACAAAATAAAACAGCAAAAGCAAAATACCTGACAATATTTTCAAAGTATTGAAGAACAACGGCTTGATGAGTATGCAGGTAAATATCAGAATTCATAATTAGCAGTAGAAGAATTTGTATCGGGGAAGACTTTTCCAAATCCGCATTAAATAATGCTCCCGACATGGGTATGACTTCTCCAAGATAGTACATCAAGAGTAAAGCCACCTCTGCATCCTGTGAAACAACACAACAGAAAATAAATTAAGCTGAAATTACTTTATTATTTTTACACAGAAACGATAAATAAACAAAAAAGGTTACTTGGAAAGGAAGCACTTTCCAACTATGGATTGCAACATTTAAAATGTTCTTGACGTGTTCAATCACAGTAATTTTGTTGATGAGGGTCAAATTCTCAAAGACAACTTTCAGTTGTTTCCTAAATAAATATGGAACAAATCGATTAATTAGCTAGCATATGTGCATTGCATATTCTAAATTTTGTGATTACATGGATTTAGTTTAACGGTCTTACCTAAATTCCTGAAAATCAGCCTCCGACTCCCTCTCTTTGGTAAAATTATAATCCTCATCGAACTGAAGCTTTCTGGTCACAATTTCCAGTGTTAATTGAAAATATTTTTGTTGGTGCTCCGACAGTGTAGGCAGTTGCTTCAATAGCTAATTTTACAATGAAAGTTGAATTAACAAATATAAAAATTTACGGTGATGGGAAAATTAGTTGTAAGAGTTAAATATCAGTTTACATGCAAATAATCTCGAAGAAAGTCCAAAACAGACGCTGATGCGTCATCATCTTCATTCGCCAAGAATTCCAACATCAACGGAATTTTATTCTCAATTGCCTGAAAGACATACTGGCAAACTTCTCGTTGTTTATTTTCCGCTTTGGTCAACTTATGGTAACCTTCCAGTACAGTACAACCCATCGAATTCACAATCTTTCCCAGGCTCGGTAGAAAAGAACTCCCATTCTAAATAGCAAACAAATCCGACACAGTTTCAAGGAAGCAGCAAAAATACCAGTAAAGAAATAATACGAGGTTTACAAACTACATTTATGTTATATTGCAGTAAACCTACCTTGAGACTGTCCCATACTTGAGCCGCAGTTAGCACCGAGTAGAATGACTAAATAAATAACGCATATAGATAAAAATAAATAAATCCCAAAGTAAATTCATCTATTTGTCTTTTTTACACACCTCTACCAGCTTTGTTTTTGACAGAGGATCCATTCCTTTACAAATTATATCATGTATGCAATCCGCAGCCGCATCTTGCAAATCACATTGAGATAGATTCTTGACAAGAACCGGAACAAAACGGTCATTTGCCACCAAATTTATATCCATCCTGGAACAACGAATAAAAATTTAAAATACAACTCGATACTATTTTTAACTTCACTTCATTGACCTTGCTAAGGCTTACCATAGAATGTATTTCCCTATCACCTGAAGGCACTGAGCCACAACGGCAGGTTTCGAAGTATCAAACGTGGTCTATAAAAAAATAAAGCATAAAAATTATTTTGTTTTGTCATGCTAAGTTATTAATCGGACTAAAGTTATTTCAAGATTCTTAAACTCACCAAAATTCGAAACCAGGTGTCAGCCAGCCTTCCGACAACACCTTCTCGCATAGTATCCTTAATTAAATTATTTCTTTGCAACTCCATATTTGTGCGAGTAATGTCTTTATCGGCAATCTGTGTATATAGAATTTTAAAATATCAAACATTGCAGGTCAATATTTTACCCAGCCATTTTAGTACTGATTCATTACCTCAATATCAATTGCATACAAGACTCTAAGGTACATATTGACACTACCCTCCCCACCTGACTCCGTCGTTGTAAACAAATCATCAAAGAAATTTGGCCACCGCATCGGATAGTCTTGAACGAAAATTAAAGCTATAATCTGAGCAACCTTGTTATATAGGAAGGCACGAGGTTGGACAATCTGAAATCCAAATAAATCAATCAAATATGAATTACTCAATCCCAGTAAATACTCAGTAAGCCATTCATTTCTTACCTGCATTGTCGTCCATCGAAATAAAAAGTCTTTAAGAATATTCTGATGTTCCGTTGTAGAACTCAAATATCTAGTTTTCACAAAACTTTCAATGACTTGTAAACAAAAGAACTGAGTCTCCGACTCGGCTACTTTCCCCGTCGACAAATATTGAACACAAAGTTGCCACCCAGTTTCAGACAGTTTGAGCTGCTCAAAGTAATTGACGGCCTATTGAAACAAAATCACACATCTCAACCCTGACACTATTACCTTGTGTAATTTAACGACTACCTTCATATGCTCCTCAATTGAGGTCGAGGCATGACCCAGTCCTAATAAAATCCCTTCATCCATCTTAATCCTCAGCTGTGCCCCTTCTAAGTCTACTCTATCCTTCCGTTCCTCCCTTATAATTTACTATAGACCTTCAATCTTCCTTCCCGTTTCTCCCTTCGTCACAAGAAAGATTTGGATCGTCCTCCCTCCAGACTGCGTGACATGTTTGAGTAGACGTGGAAGGTGAGGTCAGGTCATTCCAAGTTTAGTAAATAATGAGCAGGTGATCCCTTCCGGTCCGGAAGTTCCGGAAATGTTTACAATCCAACCGGTGGGTTTCCTTCCGGGGAGATAAATTAGGTTACAAAACAACCGCAACCGCCGACAACTTTGGAAGAGGAAATTAGTTTGTGTTACCAACCCTTGGAAGATAAGTGAGGTCAATATTTTTGTAACTTACCTGAGAAGGTGTCAGTCCGTCGTCAACAGGGAAGAAGATAAGACATTTAGTGGAGGCAGGTGGGTAACATGCGGTGAGTGGTTTTTGATGAATGATGAAAACTCTCTCCTTCCTTGTTTCATTCACGTGGAAAACTTTGGCCTGGTCGGGGCAATAAGCGTGTCAGTCAAACTTATCTTTTGAAAAAGTTCCTCCAAAAAATCTTTATTTTTTATTTTTTTTAAATAAATATTTCAAAAAATTAATTGTCCTCAACTAATGAGGAATTATTAATGTCTCCATTCATATGATGAGGACGAGGAGATGAAGTTTTTTTGGTAATTGTAAAATTGTAGGATTTTAAGTACAATTATGAAATGATCATGATGTAGATGGACTCGAAAGGAATTCTTAAAGCACTGTTTTATTACAATGTTTGTAAATTGTCCGTAAATTATAAATTAGTTTAACCCTTCTCTCCCACGTTGCAAAACATTCTTCTTATGTCGCTTCCCGGCGTAGTGGTCGTTGGCGTGGGATGTGGATGTGAGATCAATGTTGCAAACGTTACAGTGTCCGAATTTTGGACCAGCGGCCACTAAAATCATTAAAAAAATATAAATAAAGAGGGAGGGAGGAAACTTTGAAATAATTATAGCATTTTTTAATACTTAGTAAGTATTACTTACTGTCCTTGTTGCGCTTTGGTTCTGGAACATCCGGAACATCATCGAGAGGCCCTTGAAACAGTTTTCTTTTGCTACCACCAGCAACGGCTCCGGATGTCATGGGCCATCCATCCACGATAGTGTCATGATTCTTTAGCAGCCATTTCCTCACTTCGGATTTGTGTCGTTTCCCTTTGTAATGCTCAGTTATACTGGATGCTTGGGGCATCTATTCAGATTTATAAGTTGCATTTATTAACAGATAGTTAGTGTTATAGTTATTGTATTAATTAGTATTTAAAACACTGAGCCGTAATAATTACCGTGACATTGCAGACCCCGCACTTCCTAAATTCCGGACTCGGAAACTGATACATTAGTGTAATGAGTTCCTTTGGTAATTTCCTATGATTAAATGGATCCTCATCACCTATTTATATTGTAATAATTTATTTTTATTTATTCCAACATAAACTTTTAAATAAGCTTTAAAAATTAAAATAATAATATAACCCACCGTCACTCTCTTTCTGAAACTCTAGAATCGAGCACTTCTTTTGGGTCATTTTCGGTTGAGGTTGGATTTTTTTTTGTCTTTATGAAGAGAAGATCGTTGAGCTTGATCTAATAAGTAATTCTCTATTCAATACCAAAAACGAAATATTTCGAAAAATTACAATTTGACAGCACTTGCCGGATAAGTTACTAGAACGGAGCGGAATAACACAACACCTGCAACTCCTACGTATCTAAATTCCCTATTGAGTTGAATGTACCACCAGCAGCCAGCCAACTCCGGTTTTTTTTTGTGAGAAACCTCCAACCAACTGCATGGCGTGGTTTGGGAATCATGAAAATATTAATTATGCTGTAATTGATAGAAATTTTAATTTCTCCATGCCGTGGTAAGTGAGGGCGAGGTAAGCATGTAGGACGTTGAGTTATGCAGATATGCGTATATTTATCGGTGATAAATATACCTTCCATCATTAATTAATAGCTTTTCTTTATTGCTCATGAGTATTGCTTCAGAATTTGAAGGAATGGGGGATGCTTCCATTAAATAGTTTTTAGTAGAGTGGTTGTGATGAGAAGATAAGACTACACTTCATTCCCGTGTAGTGATGATCTATATAAGACACCCTTTAAATGACAGATATAGTAAAGTTCTGTTAGCAAAGGTTTGCAAATCATTGAAATTTGTAACATCGTAAATTATTCGGTGCAGTGTGATGCTTCTTTATAGTAGTGTCAATTTTGAAGTTTTAAATTTTTTTCCTAGTTTGGTATGTGAAAATCAAAGGAATTAATGGCAGCGCTTGGAAATACATTTTGGAAACATCCCACCATGCGAGTGTCCTGAAAGAACGCAAACATTTTTCCATAATTGCACATATCATAGAATTAAATGTTATCATTGGCACATATGAAAGCTATTGAAAACAGGATTTTGTGCAAGTGAAGAAGGACAGACAGACAGATTAATTCCATAACGGAATTTAATAACGGAGAAAGAATAGATGGCATGCATAAAGATACAAATATAGGATAATGGAGTTGATAAACAATTTTATTTCTTGTTCCCTAACGCATATTGAAACAGCGTACCAGTATCGGTTTATGGGGTGTGACACAAAATCTGGTAGAATTTTATTCCTTCTCAGAGTAATAATAAATATGTGTCAGAGTGGTTTAAAGGAAACCCCACAGTGACGGTGAAAGCATCCGCCCGTTTAGAAAGCATCCGCCCGTTTTACAATTGAGTCCATATCAACACTTCCTGCGTCCATCCATTGGCAGGCTTGATTTCTATTTGGAATTAGAACAGATCATTACATAGAATCGTAGCTCATCTTTGGGATGGGTACCCTTAAATGTCATATGTATCCTTCTATCACGTCCTTTTTTTCTCTATTTTGTTGTCCTTGCAACGCTTAAAATGGACACTTTGAAAAACGTGCTGAAAGTGCTATGATGGCAGTAGAGGAATGGTTCCAAATGTAAAACTTTACCTTCAACAGGGCAGCTCAGTCAGTTCACTTGTTGCCATATTTGTATGTAACAGGCAAAGTCTTCAGTTGAGAAGCTCATTGAATTGACCATATTCCTACCTCCTTTGGGCACAGGAGACAGGTACATATTATCTGGTTAGTTGGATTGGAGAAAGTTAGGCAAGACAGCGAGCACTTCATACTTTCTCCACTTGAAATCAGTATTCTTCGGGTGAGTCGACATTTCGTGTGACATCCTGCAGCAGGGCGTCGCGTCTGCAAAACCCAAATCAACCCCTTTCAATCGTTTTTTTACTTTTGTGAATTGCATGGAAATTGAACTCGTCAGTAATAATAACCGTTTTAGACTCGACCAATTAAATTTGGACCTCATTTGTCTGTATACGATGGCGAACTCCTGTCCACGTAGTCAAATACAGTTTGGTTACTAACATATTCTATACTTGCTGGTGAGTTTTAGCTGAAGTTGTTGGTAAAAATTCTGAATTTGGTAACAGGTATTTGAAAGGTAAGCCATTTAACACTTTTCACTTTTAACACTTTTCTGACGTGTATAATTAAAAGCATGTAACTTTCTTGCATCGCATCCTGAGATTACATAATATTGAGCATTTGGTTTTAAAATCTGTAAGAATCGAAATATCGGAACAATATTCTTTAGCTACGAGAAATCATTCATCACAGAAATGAGTTAAAATCACTTACTAAAATGGTAGCTTGAAGGCTTCCTACTCAACCATGTACTTAAGGGAACAAATGCTCATAGGTAGTATTGTTTTTCTTAGGTGAGGGAAAAGTAAGCACTGGTGACCATAACAAATGTGGTCACCGGTGGTTACGGCGAAGCCTTAGTATGCTTTCAGACCCCCCCTCCGAAACTCTCAATCAACCTACA
>JAAXNX010002375.1:0-13678 GCA_036491905.1 Folsomia manolachei
GACCTCACCCATTCTCTTGAATTAGACAAGTCATGAAATTAAGTCTTGTCCGTCTTTTTGTCAAATTGCGTTTTTGGGTCCTCATGCATATATTGAAGCTTGTGCAGTTTTAGCAAACAAGTTGATCTGTCATGAATTTACAATTTTTCAAATGTTGGATTCTATGTTACACTGAAGTTAATGGTGTCATATTAGAACTCATAATTTGAAGTCTCAGTTCCAGTTGCAACATTAATTCTGTTCAAGAGTTCTGACCGCTTTTCCATGAAACTAAACTAGACAATTTTCAAAGGGCAGCATGTAACATTTCGGTTGTCGCTAATTACTCTGATGGGCATGTTTATGTTCGTTCATTCTTTGACCGAAACTTATGAGTATGAGTCACTCAAATTCATGAATAATATAGTTTCCAGTGTATTTGTCCTTGGTGGAATAAAGTTTTTGGAGAAAGTACAAAGTTGTATGAATACTTATATTACAGGATTGAATGAATATTGCAAAGTCCAGCATAAAATTTCTTGTAAATTTGTTCCTTTCAAATTAAATTGCTTGCAAAATATTCTCTCCAACAATACAGCATTTGCAAATAGAACTTCCCAATTCCTTTCAAATAGGTTAAACCCATCAATTTTGCTAATTCAGCACTGCACAGCGAAATCGATCGTGCTCTTACTTTCTACATATGACCCTTTAACAACAGCACTGTCAACATTTATCATTGGGTTTCCGGAATTTTGCATGATTACAGTTATTGACAGTTTGCTCAAGTGCTTGCGGTATACGAGGAAATTACAAGTTGCAATAATGTCTCTGCCGGTAGTAATAAAACTCTATAAATATGTAAAATAATGGTAATTTTCATTTCCTCCCGTGTCCTGGACAAGTTGTCCAGTCGCAGTAACCGAATTGCCTTCAATTCCGAACGCCCAGAACGTTACTGCCTTCCCGTTACTGCCTTCCCGTTTCCTTTCAAATGTACTGATTGCTTTCTAACTGACCCAAACCAAAGCAAATTCGATTTTAGATTAGAATTTGTTGGTCATTTTCTTGGAATGGGAGGATTGGATTTTGCCTGTAATACCAGACGGGATTGGTTTTGGGGACTTGCTTGTAACTTGGGAAAATAATTTACTAGAATTGCATTCTATACATGCAATCAGGCAGTGTCCAATTTTTGGATGGGTACAGTAAAGCTATTCATTCAACAAAAGAATGGGCATTACTGCACCCCACACCTGACAAGAAACTGGTTTTCATTTTTTGCATGAGTCTGTCATAACTATCTCTGGATGGCTGTGTCTAATATAAGTAAATATGTAATGTTATGCTTGTCCATATGCATTCTACGTGGAGAATAAGGTTCTGATTAAAGATAAGGTGTGAAGATTCTTATAGTTAGTGATGCATAAAGCAGTTTATGCCTTTGCCGTTGTACGAATATTCGTACAACTTTTCAAATAAACTTTCTGCACTGTTGTATAATTTTGATTGCATCCACAAATTGCAAAATTGATTCGAAAATTGACTCTATGATGTTTGGAATCATCTCTGTGGATGGATGCCTTTCCGAGTCTCGTAGTCAGATCAAGGTCAGATTCTGCCCATGGATAAGTTTGCTTCAGCAGAAAGTTAGTTTCAGGAATAAATTGGTCTTTCCGGATTTGGGGTGGTTTCCCGTAGTAGGAACGATTTTATCGCTTTCTTCCTCCAAGTCGTTAGTTAGTTCGTTAGTGGGATGGGATTCGTGCCGATGGAAATGACTGTGAAAACGCTTCCTTATCCATGTAGGGAGTTGTCTCTTTAGGTAAGAGTCCTTCGTTCGATCCATTGGACACCGTATAAATTCCGTTTGTAGGACATAGTCTGGATTCCTGAAATGGATATCTTAACAACAATGGAGTGAGTAGCAGGAAGAGAAAAACGATACCGAGAGGAAGGATGTCGATGAATGATGATGATGATGAAAATGATCATCAGGCCGAGGGAACCCGGTGATAAAGGCAATTCTTGTGATTAGATGGATGAAATCGAAATTCTGTCCGGGTGGAATTGGTTCGAGTGATTCTGCCTCCAAGTGCGGCGTGCTTTCCTGTCAGTGGCTCATCCTTCACGGTTTTCACTTTGACGTGGTTTACTTTATCGTGGTGATTGGTTAGGTGAATCTGGTTTGGTGAGCTATATCTGGACGCTAATGAGCCTGAATTGCCTTTTTCTCCGGGTTTCCTTTCACCAGGAAAGTTGGCATTTACCGGGTACTACGGAGTTAGACAAACTTTTCTGATCAAATTTCAAGACAACAAAATGTCAGGATTACAATAGAGTTGCAGGTAAGAATAGAATGAGGATTGTGAAGATTGAACAATAAGTTTGTTGGAGTTGTGGCGAAATTCGAAGGTTTTGGAGAATTGCACAGTTAGACTGCTTTGCAGTGTGGAGAACTTTAAAGTTTTTTGAGGTAATTGTGTGTTTTGTTGGGTATTGTGTGTGTTTTATTGTGAATGTATTTCAAATTGGGACGGAGTTTTGAGATGAGATGTTGATTTGAATCTATTGTGAAAAACTTTATGCTTTGTGCTTATTTTACGACGAACATAACATGATTAACTAACATTCATATGCTTTGAGCACTGTCCAATAAACTACTTCCAGATCGTGTTAAAAATATACCGACATAATTTGAGATTTTATTTGTCTGAGCAAATGATAAGTAATTCAGTTCCAAGTAAAACTACGGTTAATTTGTGTATTAAAAAATATATGCAATACCAACATCCGCAGGAGGGAACAATGACTAATTTTGTTTTATGAATGTTAAACAAAGCATTGTTTTGAAAAGAGGAAGGGATTTAGTTACTGGATTTTAGTTGGAAGTGAATATGGCTTGAACTTGTTTTTAGGAAGGATTTTAATCTGACTTTGATTTAAAGGAGATTGCATTTTAAAAGGTGTAATAATGTGCCGGCTTAAAATCTTGACTTTAAAAGATCTTTTACGTGTTCTGTAGTTCATGTAGAGCTGTAAATGTGTGAGTCAGCTGCATTGTTAGTTTTTAAAGGTGTGGTAAAAATGATTTAGAAGAGGTTAACCAAACCAAATAGCTTTGACTTCCTGAGTATGCTGATCCGT
Source organism: Folsomia manolachei (assembly GCA_036491905.1). Taxonomy (NCBI): domain Eukaryota; kingdom Metazoa; phylum Arthropoda; class Collembola; order Entomobryomorpha; family Isotomidae; genus Folsomia; species Folsomia manolachei. Next base: position 3,127 of record JAAXNX010002375.1, read on the forward strand.
TTATCACCAATGATTTTTACATAAACCTTTGTTGACTTGCATTGTTCAAGTCTAAGATGATGGAGCATGTTCAGGTAAAGATGGCATAGTCGGCTAACGTGGGTGGTGTTCTTAAAGTAATTTTATTACTCCAGAATTTATCATGCCTTTTAGCACATTTCCTTTTTGTCTTGTGATAATATTGACTGGAGGAAGGTTTATGAATTTGGGTTTGTAGTGTACTCGAGAATTAACTTTAATTACTGAATGGATAGATATTCTGAGTAAACAACATCCGGCGTATTGTTCTGGAACAGGTTACTTTTTGTGAAGGAAATATTTGTTTTAAGAATATTACAGGATCTAAGATCCAATAATTGTCGGAAACCTCGCCGGTTTGTGAATTTATAGTGGTAATAAACTCACTTATTTTTTATGGACTTGATTTTCTGACCTCATTTCGTCTATTCAGACAACTCCCACTCATCACGAGTTTTCCTTATTTGGAAAAATATAATAAACCCAGATTATTTTTGAATAAAAGTATCCTAAATTGGCACATGTTTCAGTATAATGTTCATAATTCCTTCAACTGCTAAATGCTAACTGATCGGGTTTTCTTATTTGTTGCACCTGTGAGATTCTCTTCATTTGCTCATGTTTTGTTTTTTGCACGTTGCTGACATCAGTGCAAACTAATTGAAATTTATGCCATGTCGGTAAAAAAGTAGACTTCAATTGTTATATACAGCACAACTTGTAGATACGTAACTCTGACTGATGTGCATCATCTTCAAGGTGATGTGGTCACATGAGATCTTTAGGTGATGATGATGTGATACATAATAGATATCTTGTTTCGAATTGACGAACCTAATTGTATTGATTTGCTCTGACAAATGAATGTATGTGCCTAATAGGCAACACTTTCTGGGAACAAAATTGGACATGGTAATTAGCAAGACAAAACAATTTTGGACGAAATCTCGTAATATATTTAATTCAATAATATTGCTCCATTATTTTATCAACTGTATTATATTGTGTGCTTCAAAATATTCTGGTCATTGTAGAGATATTACACTAGCAATATTTGTATTATGCAAAACACTACTAAGAGAAGAAGGTTAGTTGCACTTTACAGGTGCGGTTTGGGCCCGGCTCTCTCTGCATGAGACTGACATTGATTTGGTTGCATTCACACTTGTGGACATGAGAAATAAATGGAAATTGTCTCTAAAAAACACATTTTTCCTTGTAAATCACTTATTTGGAGCTGATACATGTTTTGACCACGGTCAGAAAATGAAATTAGCTGCACCGCTTTTAGAAATCAAGCCCAAATTGTTTACTCGCATTGCGATACAGAGTCGTCGAATAATTTGATTATACCTCTGTCACGATCATCTCGTGCAAACAATAGGAATTAATTAGCATGCAACATCAACACTAAACTGTAAATTCAATTTCCTACACACCAGCAAAATTCTGGTGCCTATCACTCAATCAGATTGAGCCTGAATCTAGAATCTCCAACTATTTTTGGGTATGAACTCAACCCTTCCTCTTGTAATGGTCACTCTATCAGCTGTACAAGTAAACTTTACTAAATGAGATGCTCAATGGATTAAATCTCAAACAGAATTTAATGCTTGATCATGTCCTTTGATTCCATTATTGTGAGTGAATCCTTGTAAATGGTAAACTCCACGGGAAAATAGCGGAATGAGTCTCTTGAGCCCACCCATTCTGCATCCTAATGTAGATAACAGAATTCTCAAGTAGGAATACAAACCCAGAGTTCAAATGCTTCATCATTTTATTATGTGCATAACTTATGTAAGAGCTCATTCCTATTACTGGGCAAACAGATCGGAGAGTCTCTGATTTTGGAATCTTGATCTCATCCCAGATTTTACCCCAAGGTTTACAGAAGTGGCACGTTTTGGAGGATGATTTTCAACTAGATTTCCAAATGGAGAACGGGAATTCAGCCGGGAGCAGTAAATTCAGTAAATTGCATTATGGATGGACGAATAAACAGAGTTTATTTGGGAGGACTTGGTACGAAACAAACGAGGATTGCTTTGCTAAAGATCAAATTTTGATGTACAAGCAAAAGAAAAAGATGGGATCTTTTTTATTTATTGAATGAAATAATAAACCTGAAAAAACTTACGGATTTTAAATTGTGCTTTTCAATTTCTGCATTTCTGTTTTTTATAATATTTGGAGAGAACAAATTGCTTACAACAATGTTTAGATATTGGTCAATATAATTGAGACTGGCTTAAAATTATAGAATTTATTTCCACAATTTACATCATATTTTTGTCATTATTCAAGAGAGTTCACTTTTTCCATACACAATTCATGTAATCGTTTAAGTACTTCTTTTAATGAATGTAAGGAAATCTGTCCTCAGGCTCATTTAGGTAATAACAAAACTGGGCATCTAATCTCCTTTCGAACCTGAAACTGTTGTTTATTAACTTCCACGACCTTTTAGCTCAGTCTGTGGCCTTTAACTCTAGATTGTTTCTTATTTCATTCAATAAATAAAAAAGATCCCATCTTTTTCTTTTGCTTGTACATCAAAATTTGATCTTTAGCAAAGCAATCCTCGTTTGTTTCGTACCAAGTCCTCCCAAATAAACTCTGTTAAAAACTGGGCATCTAATCTCCTTTCGAACCTGAAACTGTTGTTTATTAACTTCCACGACCTTTTAGCTCAGTCTGTGGCCTTTAACTCTAGATTGTTTCTTATTTCATTATTCCTCACTTTTGAACGCTTAAATACTCGGTCACTACAAAGTTGAGCAGTTTATTGCGACAGGGTAGTGGTTGTGGTTTGGGCTGTCTTCTTGGAAAATTTGTTTTTCCTTTGTCGTCCACCCGCAGTGTTGGAGGCTTATAAAATAAATCAATTTAAAACCTCATTTAGTCCTTGATAGGTTGGGCCCAGTTAGCAAATAACATTGGCGACATGGAAGCTCTATCTTTGGCTCCCTTCCTTTTTTAAGAGAAACTAAACAGAACATGGATTTTCGGACTTTTCTCATTTCATGTGATCTAAGACTCTGACATGACCCTATTTGCACTTCTTGTCGCACTAACTCTAACTTTAACCGAGGAGAAAAAGTTGGTTTGGTAGGAAATTGTCGGGTCCTTTGGTCTCGGAGTGTAGTGGCATTTTTAGTAGTGTCCCATTCCGTAAGATTCCCATGTCCAGTAGTCTTGTTGGGGCAGATGACTTTTCTTAGTTCCGTAAAGACTTTTAATTTCGGAAACTTTTGTTCGTAAAAGAATCTCTAGTATTTGACCATCATAGTAAAGTTAAGGGGTTAATTGGAATTGCGAAGAAAGTAAGTGAGCTAATTTAATGTTTATGATTTTTTATTTTCAGGATGACGCTAAAACGAACAGGAAGGAGGGGAAGAAAACTTGGATCTTGGATCCGGGAAGTAAGACTGGATTTTATTATTACTTTTATCAGTTTAATTTATTATATGGCCAAATCGATAGGTAAAGACTTATCCATTTTATTGTGTACTTTCTTTGGTAAAAGTACACTAATTCGTGAAACACCTTCTATCCAAGATAATCTGCTTCCAACGAAATATTTTATTTTATACCTTCCTTCATGCCGACAAGTTCCAGCCCAACCTTATTCCCAGAGTAGGAGAAAGTCGTCAATGAATATAAATGTTATTATGTTGATTACTCCTTTATGTGAATGGGAGCCAGGGAACTGCCATTTCTGACAACTTTTCCATCCTGTGGCTTTCACCCTTTACCCGGAAATGGTGGTGGGGCTCTCTTTTCATTCAAGTTACACTCTTCCTTCAAAGGATACGAATTTCGGGAATATTTCTCTATTTATTTGCATCTCCTTGTTATCTAGAGTATACACCTAACCAACCAACTTTAGTAAAGTCAAAGACTCGTGCCGACCAAAGTATGAGGACTGACTTCCGCTATTTTGTTGCTACCTTAGATGTTGGATGTGAAGTAGTAAACTATGGATGAGTTGACACAAGAAGTTGGTCCAACTTTGGCTCTTTATTGGAAAGGGAGAGAATGTAGCGTGACCGCGGAGTGGTCAGCTACGACTCGGCAGTTTTTGGAAATATCAGAGGAAAAATCTTTAAACAAGAAAACTTTCTCTGGAGACTCCAGACTGGAGTAGAGTTCATATTATTTTGTCATTTTCATCCCGAAACAAGTTCTGGACAAGTGCTGTAGGCCAAGAAATTAATTTTGAGGACATCACAGCAGAAAATGAGTTTTTAAATCTGAAAATAAATGCCATATCATCCCACCATCTGAGACCAAATTTGTGTTGAGATTGTCGTGGTTAGTTTGTCATGATTGCCAGCTTCTCTTATTACAAAGAATCCTGATGGGTAATTTTTGGGATGATGGTTGATGTTGGGTGGTGAAAGGGAGGAAGAGGAAAGTGGGAGAAAGTTTAAAAGTTTAATGGTCCTCGTGCCAAAGGAGCAAGGCTTTGGAGAAATAAATGATGCTGCTTTTTAAGCCTGGAGTTCCTTGATGCAAGCTCAAATATCAAATGGAATGATGGGATCTTTCAAAGGGAAGACATCATCATACTTTCTCTGTGATAGGAGGCATAATAAATGAAAATGATGGCTTAAGGCAGAGGTGGGGGAAATATGTTAAGATACTTATTACAATGACGGGAGTAAGGAGTGTTCATACGTTATGTGCAGTTCCAAACGTGTGACTTTTGTTTAAATTATTCTAAAGCATGAAGTGAGATTATAATCTAAACTTATCTCGGAAGGGGAGTAGGAAAAGCCTCGAGAATTTGGTTCCTAATTTTTCAAACAATGGTGGATAGGAATAGACTTTCTGCCCTCCTCCCTTCATTTATTTATTATGACTTAACACAATTCATCTCATATTCCTTCGGAGAAGTGATTGGCTGTAAAGGAAAGATACAGCTACGTATAAGGGTTGCATGTTTTAATTGTTTTAATTCAGTCATGTCTAGTCTAATACCTAGGTACTATAAAAACAGAACAAAATTCGTGATAATTATAAATTCTGGCAGTTTCTTCTATCATTGTTTTGAAAAGAGGTCGCTTATTACGGAAACAATTTCAGGGTATAAAGTTGTTCGGCGAAAAAAAGCACTGTGTGTTTTGTATGCAGTAAATGTTATTATTTTATGGGGCATCTCATTTTATTTTGTGCACTAACGGGATTAAGCACTATAGACACAATCTTTGTGATAGTGTGGGACACTATTGTTTTGTGGAGCACTGCACCAAAACAATATTTACTTCACTTATCGTCCGGTTTTTGCTAAAATAATTTTTGTCTTGCTGGCTCCCTATTTTACGACTTTTGACAGCCTTCTGTCTCCGTCATACCTAACAATGGACACGGTTCCAGCTCCACAATATACTAAAAGAGAATAGATCACGAGGAAGGGAGACAGTGGTTTCCTTTTTGTGAACAAAGTTCCATTGGCAGAGATGATAGCTCAAGTGGAGAAAGTACGCTTCCTTCCCTCCATTGTTTTATACAATGGCCGGGCTTGGATGACGTTCCATTCATTTCATTAAGTTTTCTTTTGTTTATCTCCAAAAATGGAGGAATCCTTGCTGAAATAAAAGGTCTAGCACGAAACTACGACACTGTAACCAAAAGTATCTTTCATATCGACTATTTGAGAAATGTTTAATATTTTTATGGTTCCAATCAATAATCGTTTCCGCTCTCATTTTTCGTATGAAATGTATTGATGGAAAATAAACTATTGTTTGTTCTGTCAATGGTCCATTGGTCGTAACGACAATGGGCGAGAGATAAATGGAAATTGCAGTAGTTTATAAAAACAGAAATATCGTGGTGAAAGTGAATTCGGGTGACGACAACCCCTATCCAACTTGGGAAGAATGACAATAAAAATAAAACAAATGCAAATGTTTCCAAGAATGAGAATGAGTGCTGCAACTTGGAAATGCTGATCTCAAACAAATTTGCAAGCGGAAACTCGTACAATTTGTTCAACTGTGGTCCATTCCAGGAAAAGTTGATGATAGACTGGATGAACTCTGAAGGGCTATGGAAAGGAATGGCAATGTTTTTTATGGGCTAAAAGAAAAAGTTGTTTGTTCCCAAATGCTTTCACCGGCACCACCAAAAAGGGAGATGAGATGAAATGAGTTGTAGTTTAGAGAAGGAGAATTGATGAAATGGAGAAAGTGAAATTGTGCACTTTAACTTTCTCCATTGCTCCTGAACTGGGCCACGTCTCTTGTGACTGGGGACAAGACGTTTCACGACAGAAGGTTGGCTTTGAGTTGAAAAGTTTAAATTGCTTTTGAAACCGGATGTTGGGAGAAAGGTAAAATTTCTGGGAATTGTGCTAGATCCCTTTGAAAAGAGAGCTTAAGAATTTGCGTATTCATAAGGCAGAAACTAAATAAGGCTGGGTTTGGATAGAGGGTGGGTTGTTTTATTATTTAAATGGTTTTTGGAATGGGGGTGTGGTCAATCAAAATTTTAAGATTTACATAATCCTTCAACTATATAGCCACATTTGGACTTCAAATTCAAACCCGTCCAATTCCAAAATTGTTCTGAGTAACATATTTTTCACTACCTAACCCTTTTTTAGTTTTATCTGTCTCTTTTTCCGTTCTGAATCTGAAATCTTGAATAAATCATATTCACACATTTTACCACATCACAAAAAAAAGCTGACGTTGACAGAAAACTGTGGCAGGGTGTTTAGTTTAGAAGGGGACGTGACATTTTGTCACTTGCCCTTCCGTCTGAAAGCTGGGTGGATTTTATTCCGGCAAATTATCATCCTTCTTGCGGAAATGGTTCCAAAAAGACAAAACCTCACAAATAAATTCGGCTTGAAACAATTTGCCTGCACTGCTTTTTCCAGATGTTGCATTCAAATGAGAAAATTTGCTTCCTGATCAGATCGGGGGACAAGATTTTGATATTTGTGGGATAAAAATGAACGAATTTCTGAGTCCGAGATTGAGATTGATTCAATGTCGGCATGCCTTGGTGCTGCTACTTGATCATTCCTTCAGAATTTCGACATGAATTTATTTCCAAGCAGAAAGATTTGAATGAGTTGTTGAAATTTTGAGAGGTGAAGATGAGTTGAAGTTGCCCTTCCATTCCGAGTTGAGGACTCTTGAAAAACTCGGACTGGTTGAGTTTGACTCCTAAGCATGACTTGTTTTACTTTCTCTCTGTGGTGAAAGCAACTTTATTTTACCTGACTAGATCCTGGTGGCATTCTCCTGATTACTTTTGCCAGCCTACTCACCAGTTTCTACTTGTCCAAATTTATAGGACATAAATGTTGTGAGGAGTATATTTGTATTTACCTTGGGCTCCTGGAATGATTCACTCCCACTTTGCTCACGTATTTAGAGAAGAAATTTGATAGATGTCATTCATTCCTTGGAGATGAGACTCTTCGTCAAAGAGATTTAGACTTGAATCCGTTATGAAAATGTGCTTTCCTGAAGAAGTTTCCTCACAAGTTGCCACTCTCCAAAATTTTGTTACTTTCTCCATACGGAACAAGAGATGAGTTGAAGTGCACTACGAATATTCTGGATTACGAGAAAACTTTGGATCATAATGTGGGAGGGGATACTTCAAGTAAAAGAAAATATTTTCATAAAGCCATTCTAAACCAAGTATTAAGTACCATTCCGTGTCAAGATTTGGATGGATAAAATCAGCGAGACAAAAATAACGAGATTGTAACGGTGGCAGTGACAATTCCGGTATTGGGAAAGAAAGGAGGGGAGAAATTCCCTGGGTACAATGTTTCCATCCATCCGTCAATTAGTTTTTCCAGGATATTATGTTCGCAAGCAATCTTTCTCTCTGTGACATTACAACATCTCATGCATTTGGATTGGACAATGTATTTTCGACTGAATCAAGAATTTATGTATTTATGCCCACCCAAAAAACTTTGTTGTATCCAATCCACCGTCCGAAACTTGAAAAGTATCTCTTTCCCTTTGGACCAGAGAGATTCTAACTTGGAAACTTCTTCAAACAAAGTTTTGTTGTTGCCGATGTCATGTTGCTTGCTTTGCCGTTTATTGTACGTGCTCCTGGCTTCTCTGCATGGCATCATTCCTGGGATGATATTCTACCATCCAGTCACATTACGACACTAGCCACTTCCTCCCTCATAAAGTAGAGAGAGGAACAGAATGGGATGCGACGATACTCGGCTTATCTGGTTGCTTGCCTGACTAAATCTTCATTCCACAGCTACGGATCCTGCTCCATGGGAATCTCTACATGACCAAAGTTCATCTTGACGCTTGGACGAGTTCATGATTGTAGTACCAGCAGAGGATCATAGTGCGACTTGTATTATACAAGTTGTATTTAGTTGAGTTTCTTTCAAGCGAAGTCAGTCAGAGGCTGTAATGAAGTTCAAAATTGTAAATTCGCTTGGATAAGTTATCCCTGGTAGTCTCGGAGGAGTGAGTAAATACAAGAATAGTCAGTCGGTGTGAATAAACCGGGCATCATAAATTTTGCAGGGGATTGGATTCCAAGAAATACTAAAGTAGACGAGGAGGTGTAGGCATATAAAATAATGATGGGAACTGGATTTGAATAAATTTTCATACATACAATTGAGATGAGTGAGATAAATTATTTAGGGACGCCATTTTTTAAAGGAAGACAACACATGGTCTAAATATGTGTGTGGATAGTCAAGAAATGGTGTAAGGTTCGGAAATGTTGAAAGAAAGGTGGAGAAAGTAAGGAATACGGGATTAATCTGACTTCCTGGAGATGGGAAAGTTGGATAAAATTAGTACTGTTAATTGGGTACATAATGTTTGTTCCTAGTTTTAATTAGTGCTTATTTTAAAGGCAAATATCAAACTTATTGGGTGTGGACAACTTCTGCTATTCATTTTATGAAGAGTTTTACAAGAAATACTTGTGTCGCAAGTCACTAACTAAAATATATTTTAATGAGAAATGTTTTCTTTTTCAGGCGATTTATGTCAAGCCCTGAAATGTAAGAAGAAGGAACTCTGCCTACTGGAGGACGAATTCACGGCAGTCTGCGTCAGCAAGAAGGAGTTGCATAAAAATGGGTAAGTTGTAATTTTAATTAAATTAATGAGACCTTGTCGCAATTACGAGACTGGGAATTTGTCCATCTCATCACTTCATCAAGAAATGTCATCCGGTTTTGAGGAAAAAGGACTGTTACACAATTGTAACTTGTATAATTTGTCGTGTTCTAACAATACACCCAACAATTGGTGTCAGGAATGATGTAAGAATATTATACCAGGAAAAAGCAATCTGACAACTTCAATTCAATCCAACATTTTATTGTTCGATAAACTTTTATTCAGAGTATTTGCTAAAGCAGTATTATACCGAGTCCAATTAGATCTCTACTTATAAGTGTATGTGCATTTATTGATCGTCTCAAAATAAATGGAAATTTTGTTAAGTTGAGCATGCAAATCGGATTTCACATCAGATAAATTTACTTATCCAACTCGTCTCATCAAAACGAAGCAACAGCAGGCTCTTACTATTTCCACTCTAAATTTTCTACACATAGAAATGAAAACTAGGCTGGTAAATGCAATACCGAAGAGCTTTAATTCATTCCATCACGGAATTTCCATGAAATAAATATAATACCAGCAAGATTCAGGAAACCACAAGTAAGCCTTGTAATATGGAGTTAGAGGAATTTGGAGAGATGTCGAAATAAGCCTTACTTAGCAAGGATAGCATGATACTTATCTATGAATGTTAGAAATAGATTGGGTTTTGTCATGCAATGTGGATTTTAGAAAAATATTCATCCTACACCTACAAAACATTAAGAACACGATCATTTTTAGGACACGCGAGATAATAAAAAATTTCTGGCGACATGATGTTTCATAATTTTAAAAAAATCACTTTTCTAAAACAAGATGCTCGTTACTCGTAAAATTAAAGTGTAAACCAAACCTCTTTACTTAACTATAATTGCTAATTATGCCATCTTCTCCGCATATTTCAGAGATCTTATCCTTCCCAAATCCAAAGTGAAGGAGACACCTCCACCCACCACAAAACCTGAGGATGAGGAAAAAGAACAATACGAAGAGGATGAGGATGACGATTCCGACTATTATGATGACGACGACTCCAACGAAGACTTGTTCTCACACAAGGGTGACAGTAGCAAAACCAGTAAAACCATGTTTAGTGGGGATACCAGTTTGAAGTAAGTTTTAAAAATGATCATATTTTTGTGCCATGTCACACAAAGCAAAGAAATTTAGTTCGATAATAGGCAAACACTTAGATTTTGTGCAACCAGCCCCACCTAAGATTAGATCTGATCAGGATTGATTGCTATCCACCCACTTGCTCCTTGTCACACAAAATATAGCATGATGCATGAAGTAAGGTGTGCTCTGACCAAGTTAACAATATTTTCCTGATAAGGATCTTTTCATGGGCAAAAAGGATTTTGTGTTAACGACATTTGACACTGGTAAATAGTCAA